>PVMI01080400.1:0-13925 GCA_008528875.1 Aulacorthum solani
GCAATTATAATTAGATATTTAAACGAAGAACAACGATTTTAACTATTACTTTGTTGTAAATCAAAAATATTCTTCGAGAAATCCAAAAACTTTAACTATTATTTATCATTATTTATACATATGGTATTTTTTTGAAATGCAATGTTTTTGGCTATAATTAATTCAACCTATGGTATTTCTAATAGTAAAAAATATTTATCACTTGAATAGCAATAAATATATCATAAACTATACTTAGTAATATGATATTATTTCTAACAGACCTAATTCGCTCAGAATCGTTCTCGTTTGTAATAAATTATCATTGAATTCAAATTTAAAACATACATTACATACTTACTCAATGACTAGGTATGCCATATACTCGACACCTATAATAAATACATCAGAGCGATTACTTACTTTCCCACTTTTTAGGTAGGTACTATTATAACTGAGATATATAACATTAAATCAACAACATCAAAATACAGACAAAGTATGATAGATAATGTGTATTGAATGCCTTTGTCGGACTCAACTCACCTCAATGCAGGGATAATAGTGTTTTATTTTTATTATAAATTCAAAATAAATTATAAATCATTGCTTCTGCTTATAACTTATGTGGACATACTAACTGTGCATAGTTGAAAATTCCCATTTACCATATGGTGAACAAGTAATTACTAGCTAATTAAAATGTTAAATATTTATTGCTATTTGTAAATAGGTTTTATTTAAGCTCATAGAAACTTCTTTGAAAATAATAGTAAAAACTAAACGACCTCTTGTAAATACCAACTGGATTCGGTTTCCAATCAATAAGTAGGGCTACTCAAAACTTTTCAAGCGTTTTTACTTCTCGGAAAAATGTCCATAGAAATACCTTTGCATAAGCTTTGTAAATTGTAATTAAGCGATACAAACATGAGTATGTTTTATAATAGTACTATTATATTATTTTTTGTTTCATACTTGCATCAATTGTATACCTACCTATGCATGTTATATGTTTACAAATAATTTTTTCATACTCGTAGGTACAAATGATCACTGTGTGTAGTTTTTTTAGTAGTTGTATTTACTGCAATTAGTTTATACCATATTAAATACAACTAAAAAGTGGCATTAAAAATGTTTTTAAAATTAAAAGCTCATATTCTACGTACACATATTTTTTTTTTAAACGAGAGATTAATGGAATGATCTACATTCTACACGAAACACTTTTATACATATATATATGCGGTTATTGTACAACCGCCAAGTTTTCCCGAAGTGGTTCGGCTTACTAACTCCGTTAAACTTCAAACTAAGTGACGCCAATTCAAGTAAAATTTATTGATTTTATTACTAATTTTTTTTTATTGATCCTAATACATGTCATTTTATTTACGTTGAAAGTGAAATATTAAAATAGAATGGTCATTAGATTGTATCAATAATGCATGCAATTTTTAAATCAAATATCTTCAAACATTGGAAAATACGTGCTAACATTTATACTGTGAAAGTATGCTAAACAAATTATTCGATGATTACCATTTACCGTGTATAGTATTAAAATATTTTATATTTATTATGTTTTTATTAATATATGGTGTAAGCGAACTATTGATTATTTTTTCCATCATGTTCTATGTACTTTAAAATTATGGATGCAAGCTGTAAATATATATACATGCAAACTGCGAGAAAATTTGTTTTCAAAATATTTAAATCAGATATTATATTTTGAAATGAAATTACTAACATACTTATATTATATAACTTTTCGACCATGCATGAGATATAATTATATAAATGTACGTATTTAAGTATGTAAATTATACAGTAGAATAACGTGAGTGCATATGAACTATGTTTCCACGTATTATAACTTAATCACAGTATTATTATCGAGACATCGAGTTAAATACAGAGAAATAACATATATTTTCAAAACTTTTACTATGTAGTATGCAATTTATAATATATATGCCTAAATATACTCATAATACACACTATAATATATTATATGCATACGTAACAAAAACAAGTACGTACTTTTCCTATTGATAAACTTCCATGGGTAAAATAAATCGAAATAAGTATTTTATTTTGTTATTAGTACTGCAGTGGTTAGTAATTAGTAGTAGCTGTAATAGCTTTGTACAGCTGTGGAGGTTAAGAATTAGATTAAAAAACTACATATTATAGATAAAAGCACTTCATCCGGATATAATTAGGTACATTTTTAAATAAATAATAACAAACTGTATCTTACCCAAAAATTTAATGAACCTATGATTATTTATTAATTATATAATTATTATTGTTATATTTTATTATAAATTACAACGAAGAAGATGAAAATTTGACGATTCAGTGATCAATTTCTTATCACTCGTTTTCCACGTCCATCACAGTGGCCGAACACTCCTTCATACCTATCGAACACAGAGTTTTCCTTGTCTCCTAAAAACGCATTGCTTGATCTATCTTTAACGACCTTAACCGACTTCTTTGAGTACACCTGCAGCGTGTGACGTCGATGACGTCTCCCTTGGTTATGCTCGTACATTTCGCTTGTACCGACTCGGTAGTCCCGGTGCAATCTCCGGTTCGTGAATTCCGGTTTGCTTGACGAAGTACCAGCCACGTTCACGATGAATGGAAATGATGATTCAGTGATCGCGACTAGAATAAAATTAATTGTATGTTGGCCAGTTAATTAATTGAACTTTATTCACTGAATAAGCAGTGGATTGGCTAAGACGCTAAGCCACTCTACAGTATATATAGATACGCATCGATAACGTTTGAATTTATTTTACAAGAAGTCCAAAAAGAAGCTTACTGACTGGAATTTTATATTTAATACAATTTAAACGACACAGATGTACAACAAAAAATGCTTATATAATAGATATATAACCTGATAATATTGTTATAAATTAAAATAGGAACAAATTTTACCTGGAAGTATTGGACTTAATGATGGGTGATTCATTAGCAAACGAGAGAGTCAAATAATGACAGAAAACAAATAATTACCTTTTTACACTTATCATTCATACGTAACGATAACATCTAACCTGTGATCAAAGAATTTCGCGAGGGGGGAGAGAGTGGGAATCGTTCCTACACCGTGGAGTTTTCTTTATAGAGTTTTCACTGTCTAAGGTCAATTATCATTGAAACATTATACTATTTACTACACTATATAAGGATTTACGAAATAAATATTATTCAAATAAAAGTATACAGTTTAAGAATATTTTTTTTATATAAAATTGTATTTAAAAGAGCAAGGTTATAATTTATGAACACTAATAGCGTGAACAACGTATTGTATTGAGGTGAACAACAAAAATACTTAAAGATTTATATATGTATAGATGTACAACGAAAAGTTAGTATCACCCTTCAAAAAATTCTTGCTTACGCCATTGACTGAGATGCCAGTTTGCATGCCCCCGGTCTACTCATATTTTTTACCTCACTATAAAATGTGAGTGATGTGACGCGTCAACAAAGAACTGACTCAGCTATCAACGAACATAACATAATCTTGTATCGTTATTCGTTAGGTACACAAATAATATTATTTAACTTTACTCATTCAACAAAATTATTATAATATTATATTTTGTGATATAAATAAGTGATACAATTAGGATTTTTGTGGGAGGGAGCAGGGGCTCTAATTAAAAAATGTATAAATATTACTTCGTTCTTTTTATTAACAAATATCATGCTTGAAGGTTATAATTAAATTATGATAAACGATAGAACATATTATTCATTACCCAAGTTGATAAAATAAAAAATGTTTACTTTAACAAAGCAATATGATACAAGGGAAGTCTGAACCCTCGGTGTGCCACTATGATAATTGTATATGCACAGTATAATACACACATGCTTCACACAATAGTTAGCCATTGGGAATGTGACGATTACATTTTCGATTTTTAACAAGACCGTGATTATGCAGCGTTCACGTCTTAGACGTCATAAAGAATAAGCAGTTTTATCAACAACGGGGCCATTATTATTATTATTGTTTTCGGACAGTGTATAGTGTATAGGTACGTTTGGCAAAACAAAAGATCTCACCAAATATTTGATTTGGGTTCCGATATTACGAAAGTTTATCCTTTCATCTCGTCTTTGTTTCATGTATAAAATAATTAATTGCAAAATGCTGATAAAACTTTTCCCCTTAATTAAAAACATTTTAGAGCTGGGGTAAATTTTAGCATGTGATGCGCACGTTTTGTGTGGTNNCATTCAGCATCACGGATAAAATAAATAAGACACTACGTCTACATTTATTTTGGTAGTTATAATTTTTTTTCTAAAACAACAATATAAACATATACAATAATACAATGCACTTATAATATATTTTGTATATTGTATAATGTATACAGTTGTTGGTACAGAAATGAATGAATTGCTTTTCATGAAGTCGACGGCGAGTCTTTACGTACCATAAACATATTTATACCAGCATATAGGTTCATTAATGTCAGATACAGAAAACAGAAATCGTCCGAGACCAGACACCGTTTAATTTTCTTTTTGATTGAACATTGTAAAGCTTTTATACAAGTGTGTACCTAAACACATTAAATATACGGGCTGGATACCCAATCTGTAGAGAAAGTCTGTAAACGTTATGCATATGTATAGTGTATACAATATCAATTCCAAACTTTCTAGACACTCCGCTTAAGACCCAATATAAGGTATAGTTCATTTGTCTTACAACATTTGGTGCTTAAATGAACCCGATTTTGGATTTGTGAACTACATGATTCTTAAAATGTTATCTTCCTATCGTAAGCCCTTAATAATGATTAAGATTATAATAATATAATATGTATTTACCTAGATAATATTATTTATTAAAGTAAACAGTTGTATTATTTTTTTTTACTTAAATCAAACTGCGGTTGGATTCCGAGAATCAAGGGAGGAGGATTTTTATGCATTGCCCCTATCCTATTCATATGTCAACATTACAAAATGTTTTTATGCCATTAAAATGCAGTCAAATTAAAAATTATATGCGAGTTGTTCTAATAGAAATATACAATATGCTCCTAACTTGCTTTAAAATTAAGTTATCAAAGAAAACTTACATGGGGGGAGGAGCTTGGATAATATTTTTACCTGGAATTCAACAGATAATATTTTTGATAAGATACTTATTAGTTATTACTTATAGAAAAACTATTACTATTTGAGTGCCCAAGTAAGAACTCATTAATTTAACAAAACACTCCTTTTATTATAAATGTAATCATAATATTAATACTACTCAAATAATATACCTACTAAATACGTTGGCATTTAATACATATATTTGCTAGGTTTTTGCTTACGTAGGTATAATATCTTAATAATTAATCTGCCAGGTAGATAGTTATGAATTAAACTATACTTATATGCGAAAACCAAATAAAAAAGTGATTATTGAATATTCGTCCCCCATAAAATATTCCCGAGTGAGCCACTGAAACAACATTGTAGGTATAAATATGCATTCGATTCGTACTAGCTATTTTGTCATTTACATAACATAACTTACCCTCACCATTATTTTCAATTTGGTATTTGTCATCGCAAAGACTCGGTTTCGAATTCAACACACATGTTATCATAATGGTAATCATGATCATTGCTAAAGGCGGATATAATATTATACGAATCGAATACAACATATAATATGTAATGTTAAATAATATTAGACAAAACACATTAGATACATCTGGTTATAAAACTTAGATCCGCACACTCAAAAACGCAATAAAAATTTTACAACTATATTACTATGGAATTGTGTACTCATCCAAGAGAGAGTTTAATTGCTTGCTTAAACGGAAATATTATTATTTGTTGCAGATTTTAAATCATTTGGTTGCCATGATTCGTGTACAGTTTATATAGTACCCCGTGATTAAACAAATATTTAAAGCTGATATTTATTATGTATAGAAATGACTGCGTATATTTCATCGTATACTAAAAACATGGTTACCGACCAGTCGAATTGTTGTACTGCAGTTTATTTTTATTTATGTAGCTATAAATATATTATTATACCAAGTGATTTTTTTATCATTTTTTAATATCGAATACTAAACCAATAGTCAATTATTTACAACCATTTAAATGTTAATGTTTAGATAAGTGGAATGGAGTGGCAGATACCTCGCTCAATTTTGGCACACCACTATCCACAATATCCAAACATTAAATGCCAATACAAAATTTACTGTTCAAACCATATTTATAATTTATTTACAACTAGCTGACCCAGCAATATTGCTATATTTCAGTACATTTACATATGTTTAGGAATATTATGTGAAAAGTTTGATACGAATTATTATATCAGATATTTAATTTGATTAATTATTTTTAAGTATAATTTTATATATAAGTGTGGAATATATTTGTTTCGTTATGATGTATGACTTTTATTTTTTTTATCAATCTGTGCACGGGGCGATAATTGTATGCTATTTAAGTATATATGGATGTAAGTCACACGTTTTATTATATCATAGAAATTGTATTAATCAAGTTTACGAATAAATTGTACATTAAAACCTTCCTTGAATCTAGGCCTATTGATTAGTGAAAACTGTACTAAAATCCGTTGGGTACTTTTTGAGTTATGCGCGTACATACAAAAAAAGGGCTTCTATTTTATATAGTATACAGATACAGATACAGATACAGATATATGTTATGATTATTTACAACATTTTACTTTTAAAAATTAAATAAAAATATAATCTAATGTACCTTAATACTATAATAATATTATAACTTGATGAAAAATAAATAAATATCAATATTTTTTTTAAATCGTTTGATTTTTATAGGTATATTAGTTATATTATAGACTATATTATATTTTTTTAGCTTAATTATACCTTTTAAACTATTTTACAAAAAATCAATGTTTATTCTAATTTTTAACATTCTACATAGTACATATTGGAACACTCTAGAATAATATAGTTTCACTTTTTTAGTTATATGTAGTACCTATTATGCGTAACAATTATGATTTCATAATTATTACACATGATCAAATATGATAGTAACAATGATAGTATAAATAGGTAGGTAGGTACTTCCTAAATATAAATTAATATAAATTTTGATTTTACTTTAATTAGAGGCTAATGAAATATGGACCTTTCTAGATATTAGATTTTTGTTACTTGGAAGGTTTTAAGAAATTTATCATTTCATATGAACCAGTGACTGTGTTTTGCCATTATTCTTATAGTAAGTAATAAGTACTTAACTAAAAATAATATAATAGATACTTACCGCATATTATTACTATAATAAGATTATTTTTTATAATTTTTCGTAATATGACATTTTTGAAATATAAGTTGTTAACTACATTATGTCATAAAATGTATAATATAACATGTATAAGTTATATTCATTTTTCATTTCATCGTTTTTTTTTATGATCCAATCGCATATTGTTCTTACTAATCAATTATTTAAAAAAAAATAGATTTTTACCTTTACTTTGCAAAATAACAGATGTGGCCACTTTAAAAGTCTGTAAACAAATCATTTCTTTAAAAACGAATACCCAAACTGTCGATATAATTACTGGATTTTCTTTCGAAAACCATTACAGCCCGCTACACAAACTACACTCCGTTAAATCCAATTGACGTACTAAACAAAATATAAAGCTATTAAAAACCTCGAACTAAACGGGAAGATGTATTTGTGGGGAAAATAAAGATGATGTTTCATAAAATAAATGTAAGTTGAATAAGAAAAGATAAATCCGGAAATTAATTTTGAAATGTAACTACTCGAATTCTAATTAATATGGAATGTCCATCTTCAAAAATATATTATAAATGGGCTGCAAAGCATGCACAAAATGTATTTTTAAAACAATACAATACCGATTAAATTGCATTTTAAATTTACGATACCCATATAAAGTAATTACATTCCAGCGTATATAGATAATATATCATGTGTATATACATCAACATATGTATAATCGTTATAAATGCAATAAATATATAAAATATATAATGTACGAATCTCGCCAACGCGGTCGGGGGATTTACGTCGCAACGCAACGTTGCCTACACCCAAAATTATATAGGTAGGTACAGTGACACGCGTCTGATCGATATTGCACGCACCAGAGAGTTGTGGCCATGTATATAATATATATAGAGAGAGAGAGAGAGAAAGAGAGAGAGAGAGAGAGTGACGTTTAGGAATTCGTTTTAAAAACGTGCACTGCTCGATTACAAAAAAAAAAGAAATATATCTGATTTTTTTTTTCTAGATCAAATTTAGAATCTTCGCTATTGGATCACCCCGAGTTGGCCCTGCTGTTCTACCTGTGCCAGATGATGTTGCGAGAACTCGGAAAATGCAGTCGTCTTGTACAGCTCATACCAATGGACATGACTGGATATTTCGGTTGGTGAAAATCAAAAACATTACATAACATTACACTAATAAAACTCAAGCCAATAACTTCACTTCATTAGCAGCTAATACATAAATATTATTAATTTTTGTATTCCTTTTTAATATTATGCACCACACAGAAAACCGCGCCGGACCGTCAAACATCGGCAACGTTATTAGTCAAATACTCTTGTGCAAGCAAATCCAACCGGACTTCAACCAAGAAGAAATCTGTAGCATAGCCAAAGACAGTCAAGACCTGGCCAGGCTCATCCAAGACATGCAAGAATTCCTTCCACAACAAGACACCGCAGCTGGTATGTATATTATAAACCATAACTATGTATATTATTATGCACGATTTACGCGTATAACAAAAACCATTTATTTTTTATTATTATTCTCCTTAGCGTTTTATTTAAACGATAAAAATAAGAAAAAACTACGGTAAATATATATAGAATGGTTATGTTATATTATAATTTAATAAAACACTCTTTATTTTTTATCAAAAAATCAAAATGTTATGTTCTGATATTCATAAAGTTCTGTGCACAGTTATTTAATCTTTAATCTTTCTCCTTGTACCTATAATAAAATAAAATTCAGTTTTAAATAAATTTTTTTTTTTACTTTACACGTTCTCAGTAATTTTTTTTTTTCAAATTTAGGTAAAGAAATTAGTTTTCAAATATTTGATACTGAACAATTGAATTTTTTTATAAATGTTTCAAAATTCTAAATCGCATAATATTTTAAAATCGGTAATTTTGATATCAAAATGAGTATTTGATATTAATTTCCAATATCAAAATATTACATCTTGATAATAATCATCAATTTGCACAAAAATTATAAAGAATTTGGCATTACTTGTAAGCTTATTAAAAGTTAATACAAATATATTTCACATTTTAGGTAGAAATTTGACCAAAATGTATGTGCTCGTTATTTTTTATGAATCTCTTATGACTTTTGAGTTATAATAATACTCTTGCATTATGGTCGTGTACTCTTTTTGATTACAACTGTAATTACGTATTTTTTTACACAAATATATTTTTCACTGTTGATCTTCATTTCACTATGTTGATACTTGGGTATTTGATATTTTGATAAAATAATACATTATTCGTCATATTTTTTGTAAAAAATAATAATAGTATTATTATACATTTTTTCAGAAAAAAATGCCGCGTTAGAACCAGAAAACAGCAAATGGAAACGAAAAGGAAGAAGAAATTCGATATACACTAATGTCAGCTCATGTTGTTGTTTTTGTAGGCCAACTTACCTTTGATGTTTTATATTCGTTGTATTAGAGAGCACACAAATATTATTTTTCCAAGCTCAAAATAAAAACACCGTCTCTATTACACGAGTCCGACATTGTATCACACACCCCAATATAATAATCACCAACCTATGTTCGTTGTTTGAAACAGCTGTTCAATTTTGTTTATATAATAAAAAATATATAGTTTAGTGCTTGGTAACTGGTCGATGACAAATCTAATTCGTATGCGTTGAATCTTACGTGATTATATTCAATTTATCAATATTCGTGTTGAATCAATGATGTATTATAATCAATGCCCAAAATAAATATTTAAAACGTGATAGTCCGGGGACTAAATACAGCGAGTTTCTTTATTCATTGATTATATATGTACATATATATATATAAACTTTAAATAAATGATAAAAGACAAGACCAAAAAGTAGATAGAACTTAAAAATGTAATCTCAATTTTTTTTATTATTGTAATTCAAAACGGAATAGTAGATATATGTTATATGCCTGGTGGTGTATTCGTGTATATATATACCTATGTGTGTTTGTGAGAAAAAGTGAAAATTGATTAATTTCATGAATAGTTTTAGGTATCACTGCAAAACTTTCTTTATTTTAACTTAAATATAAGTAGGAAATAAATATAAAAACATTTTCATAAAACATGATATAATACAACAAGCAATGTTGATGCAGTGGGATCTCGATAACTCTCAAGTCCCATGGGTATGAGATAATTCTATTTATCAAAAATTGAATACAATATATAATGTATGATGTATTTTTTTTAAACCAAACATGACAACAAATTACTAGGTATAAGCTGTTTAGTATGAAAAATAAATAAATGTAGGAATAAATCACTGTAGCTTTTATTATTTTCTATTTTTTTTTAAGTGATTTATGCTAAGCTGTTTTTGATTTTTTTAATAATTCTATTTTAAAACGAATTTACAGAACAACGAAATATTTTGTTTGCCACATTCTCAACATACTATCGCTGTGGTCTAAAAGTAGGTATATTTTATATGTTTACTTTGTTCTAATCTACCAATTATGATTTTGAGTTCAACCATCAGTTTCCTTCGTCGCTGCAGTCATTAGCTTAGAAAATATGATAATTGATAACCAGAACGAAACTCCGATCAGTAATCACGTATTACACTATTGTGATGGTTAAATGGTTTCCTAGCACCTGTTCTGCTGTGTAAAGAAAACACTAATAGCTACTTTTTGCAGGAACTTTGAGTATTACTCAATATAATTCCGTGGGCCCTTACGTACGCGTGATATACTATTTTATCGACGTTAACGATAAATGCTATTAAAAGTTCGACGGCCATTCGAGAAGTTTATGTTTGGCTCATACAACTAAATGTCTGAGATAGTGAGATTTGATTAAACGTCTTAGGTCTAGCCGACTAGCCAATCGTAAAAGGAATTAATTATTTAGTACCCTACGCATATATTTACTTCTAATAATTATAAAGAGCGACACGGTTTCTTAGCCCTATTTACCTCTCCCCGAACAACTAGCTCCTTTCAAAGTCGGTATTTTGTCTGACAAGCACTCATAAAATAAACCCGTATTTCGTCTAAACACCGGAAATGTTTTCATGTATACCTACACTCAAATAAACTAAATATTATAATAAGAGTAGGTACCTACTAGAAAACAATACTTATTATAATATGTAGAACGTGTGTTACTCTCCTGAGAGAAGTCAATAAATATTTTTATTTAGTTTTCTTTTTCTATACGGACATGGTCAAATTCACGTTATTCGATATATTATGTAGTTAATGTTCAGCAATTTGGTTTTATTATTGTTTAGCAGCGACGTGGAATAAAAAAGTACTATAGGGCTAAACGACAGGTGGGCTGATGTTGCGAATTTCCCAAAAGAATTGCAAATCGATATAGTTGTATCATAACAATAATTTGTAACTATAAGAATAAAACCTACTGTGATGATGATTCGCACACTAATGGTTCATTGCCAAAAAAAAATTGCCTATCTGTTTACTTTCACATTGACTAATCGCCAGCTACACATAATACGAAGCTTCTGAGGGGATGCTTTTCATTTTCGTCAACTATTATCGAGATTCCACCTTGTGCCGACTAGATATCTTGTATATGGATCAATTCTATTAATATTAAGATATCTCAATTACTCATTCTCAAACTCGTTAGTCGTTACATCTCAGGACTTTCAAAGTAAATAAAAGAAGTTTGAAATAGAAATAAATCTAAACAACGACGAGTATTTACGACTCAGTACAGCGGCTGTAGAATATGTAGATGTTCCATTAGGTACTGGTTTTGGGTTATTCAGCACTATATTTTTATTAAATTGTAAATTTACATAAAATATTCCACACAGTTTACTGTATTTATACCGTTTTACGTTCTTCTTCTCGTCATGCATTTTCCCAGTCTACAATACTACTTGTACCTGCAATTTGTATTCCTTTGCATTTGTATTAACCGTTACCATTAATTTATATATTTAACAATATATTCGTGTCAATTTTTTCCTTTATATTATGAAATATACATGTATTATTTAGTTATATCAGTTTATATATATATGTTATAGTATATATATTATACATCAGTCGTATTTTAAACTATTTTTTTTTTTATTATTATTCACAACTGTACTTAGTTTTGTTTGTTATGTTCCGATTATTATTTATAACAATATTTGAAGTCAAACAATTGAAAAATAATATCCGACAGTAATCGAGATCCGGTTTCTGTTGATATTACTTTAAATATTTAAAACTGTACAATTGTTACAACATTTCTAAAATGAATAGATTAATTGAGCATAAAATACTTTCAGATTCTGATTTAGTCGACTTATATATTATTATTATATAATAATACTTTATTAATGATAAATTAAATATGTAGTGATCTTAAAATGTATTATAATAATATATATATTATCATTTATTGGTCCTATACCAAATTTTGTCTTTATAATAATGGCCTTCCACCAGTGTTATTATTACATATTTTTATTTTATAAAATTTATTATATTATATTACATTGCATTTGAGCAACCATTCACAGTATTGTGGATAATATGATTTCGTACACAGTTTTATATTTGTGAATACATAAAAGTGTCTAATATTAAAATATTAGTTAAATATATTCCCTATACAACCTCGAAGCACCAACTATCACCGAATTATGTAAAATGATACTTGTTGTAAGCTGTTGTCATAATAACATAGTATTATGAATATTAATTAATATTATTTAGTGTTTAAAAATCTACTTTAATAAGTCATAATCGGGAAGAGCTAATTTACTCAGAAGATCATTCAAATATGTTATGTATGGCTCAAAAGCTATTCAACGTTCACTAGGTATTAAATATTTAAATGTATGCATAAAAATACATTTATTTTGACATTAATAATAGTCTAGATTGATATTATTATATTATAATGTAATAATATATGTATTATAATTGTTCATTTATTTTTTAAAACTAAATAGTTAAAAACCTTGATATTTATACTATATAATATGTTAAAACACGATAGTTAAGTAAAATTTAATATATTATTAAATTTAGTAATACTGTTTTTATGATACGTTTTATGTAAAATTTACCAGTAGATCAAACCCACTATTCTAATTGTTTAACCAAAAATGTGTTACTCGCTTGGAGTATCCGTGTTCAATATAAATGAATCTCCAAATGACTAATCAATAAAATGATCTGCTAATGAAATCGAAAACAAAGTTAATGTTTGAAAATATAAAATAATAAGCAAGTGATTAGTGGATTAAAATAAACTTCAGCACCTCCTAAATAAATGAGTATATTATAACAGTTTATATTGGACATCGTTACAGCAATCGAGTAATGCAATATATTATGATTATGATCTATGGTGTAAAAACTAAATTGTAAATAGAGTTATTTGCCAAGCAAGCTGAATAATTATGTTTTTTCGACATTATTTTTACTTCAAAAAATATTTATTTAATTATTTGTTAGAATAAAAAACATGTTAGTCTAAATAAATAATAAATATATTGTTTATTATTTCCATTCTTGAAAGTTTTGTAATTACAACATTTAATATAAAAAATGATGGTTGGTAATTATAAACAATTATGGTTATGAAATGCATATAACTTTT
>PVMI01080449.1:0-13540 GCA_008528875.1 Aulacorthum solani
TGTATCAATAAATAAAAAAAAAAAGAGCACAATACTGTAGGTGTAGCTACATTTAGAACAAAACTAACGACGGTCTTAGATTAATGCCATAACTTTTATTAGTAAAATACATAAGTATGTACGTAATTTTCACAATTAATGTTAAGGCAATGACGGTCATTCAAACGCTGCTGGGTCGTTTGCTGTTGGACGGGCTGGTGGCGGCGGCGATCAGACCAGTTGTTGGTCTCGCTCTCGCGGACGTTGATAGAACGCCGCAGTCGTTGCGATAACGTATTCCTGGTTTCATCGTGCTGCTGTTTGTGAGCTACCATAAACCAACATCCCTCGGCGAAACCCCACTCAAACAGGGCCTACTTGGTAATGCTTGTCCGTATCCGCCTGAAAGATGCGGTGGCCGCAGTTTCGGCCGGCCAACGAGCCTTTGGACCATCGCCCGAAAACCTTTTGACTTTCCGTAACAACTGCTAGGACATCGCTTGGAGCATTTCCACATATGTGGAAGTCAAGCCACGGAATTGCCAGTTGTTGTGGGTTGGAGGCGGGATATTAGTTCGTTCTGCTATCTAAAACAAGGTATGGCCAGTTAACGTTCTCTAACGTGCCTACAGCTCGCTTCATCGCTGGAGACTGGTTTACCTTCCATCGAGAACACTCCGATTACTAGAAGCTTACTCAACTTAACCGGGCCCAACCATTACAGGGCAAACCCCGCTTGAAACTGCTTCCCTGCACTTGTCTGCTGATGTGCTTTGCAATACATCCAATTATCTACTGACAGACTGGTTTTCCCAAGGACTCTGGAGGTATATGGGCAATGGAGACTTCGGGGCTTGATACCACCGGGTAACTTCCATGTACCACTAGGGCATCATCAATTTCTACCAAAGGTTTCCTATCTGCTCCGGACAACTCCTGACCATTATTGTCTGCGTCCGGAGATTCTTCGGTGAACTCGAACTACTAGTATCCTTGGACCTTTATTTCACAGTCAAAAATAATGTTGGAAAACGACTGTCTTGTGTATTGATTCTCTGTTTTTTACTGAGAACAACAACTGAGATGGCAGGTAGAAATCTCACAGATGATGTGGCTTATCAACCTGTGAGGTTCGAAACCTTTTCTTCGACTCTTGATTTCGCTTTTCTGCCCGGTTGGCACACGGGTGGTATATTGGAGTCGTCTATCTTTCCGCTCTCCACCTACTGAGTGCCACTTTCATCGTCTTGGACACAAACTGTGGGCCATTATCTGACAATAATGCCCTCGGGTATATGAACCATTGGAAAAACTCCAGTTAAAATATATCAACAATCAATTAGTGGCCTTTCTTGGTATTTAAGCTTCTACCCAGCGACTGGAACAATCAGTTACTACCAAAACCGTTGTCTTACCCCGCTGTATCCGTTGGTGCGCACTGCGCACCCATAAGACCGATGCTCAGTTACTCCCAAGGTTGAGGTGGGATTAGTTTGCAGCACACCCAATCGTCTGGTTTGCGATTCAGTGGTTCTACACGCTCATAGACGATGCATGCTCGCACGTAGTTAACCACCATTTCTCTCATACCAGCCCAAAAGATACGACGATTTTGGTTTCAGTACTTTTCTTTCCACCCTGGATGCTTTTCTATTTTATGGTCTTGAAACCTTTGTGGCAGACTTTTGACCTTGTCAGCCGTAACCACTAACCCCTTTTCTCCATGCGCAACGGATGAAGGGTGGGGGTACAAGCCAAACTTTGCACTGTCCCCGGAGATTTTAGTGACTATCTCCCGTCTCTTTGTTTTGTTCTGTTGTCAGTCTCGCGAATCTTGAAATATGACATTTCCATAACTTCAGCTAGATCGCTCTACACTGGGTGACACCCGAACCGCATAATACGGACAGATCACCGAAGAAACTTGGGAGAATCACTGGAAGATCATGGACATCATTCTTAAACTCTATTCTATCCCACCAGACAACGGGATAGCGCGTCTGATGCTTTCTTTTCTACCGGCCATTTTACCGCCGGATGTCAAAATCTAAAGCCTTGATTTGTAACACCTATCGCGTTAATTTGCTGTTACAGTGAACTTGCTGTAACCATCGGAGTGAAGCGTTCGAAATTTATATTTATCCTGTTAGCACGTCAGACCGTAAAATTGGAGTAGCTCTAAGACTATTTGCAAGTTTATATGTGGTTCGGGACTCTCTGATTATACCACAATATTATCTAAATAACCAGTACAAATTTACAACCAACCCACGGAAGACCACGCTTACTAAGCGATAGAAACTGGCAGGGGCGTTTATAAGTCTAAAATCTATCACCCTGAACTGGAATAATCTTCTTTGCGTCCTAAACGCCATCAGTGGAAGTGTCTCTGAGGAGAGACCCACCTGCCCATAACCTGATTTCAGATCCATGGTGCTGTAGATCTTCACTCCATCCATTGCTCGGACCATGTCATGGAGGTCCGGATTTGGGTGACTGTCAGATTCCATTTATATGTTGAGGTACTGGTAGTCTGAGCCATCGTTTTTCTGTACGAGTACAGCCCATGGGGATATACAAGATTCGAAAAATCCTGTTTTTCCATTGCAATGGCTGGAGACTAAACCATCCTGGTCCACAGATCCGAAAACTGTGGTTGCTACTTACATTTTGAGTCAGTATCTGAGTCTCTGATACGTCTCTTTCATTTGATCGCAATGGATTAAACTTTTTTAGCAATTTGAAGTAATATTGAAATAGGTCTGTAATTGGTTATAGAGGATGGATCACCTGGTTTAAAGATTGGAGTGACGAAGATGATTTTCCAAACTGAGAGAAAAATACCTTCATCCATATATTTTCTGAACAAAATAAATAATAGGAAAAGTAGCAGTGACATTGAAATAGTAGCTGAACTGGGATTCTATTAGGGTCGTTTTACAAAAAAATTTTCAACTTTTGAAGAGCCACGAGAACGTCATGGAGAGAAAAATTGAAGGTAGACGGAAGTGAGTAAAATAGGTTGAAAGAGTCGTTTGTATCACTGGATGCATTAAGAAGTTTAAAAACACATGCAAAATATTTATTGAAAAGAGAAGCTGCTTCAGCATTGTTAGAAATCAATAAGTCGAAATAGACTGTGGTTGGTAGGAATTGAGGTTCCCTGATTGAAATTGTGGAAGTATTCATAAAAATCACCTTGAAAGTGAGAAAGTTAGCTTTCAACAATTAAGTTAATGTTGGCATGGTAGTTATGTTTAAAAATGCACTTGCACTTATCCCTTAATTTTGACAATTGTTTTTAGTCACAATTAGTAAAAGATGATCTTTAACATGTGATGTAAGCCTGTTTTTTTTTTGAAAAGTTTAATTTTTCAGCTCGTTAGAGGCCTTACGTGGAAACGCAATGTATTTAGTAGTTTTATGTGGAACTAATCTATCTATACTTTGTATTAAGGTATCATTAAAAACTGATACAGATTCATTGGTTTTATACAGAGCAAAAGTATCAACCCAATTGAATGACAAAAAAAACTTAAATGATGGTAGACTAAACTGCACACTTAAAAATTACGGTAGGTGAAAGAATTTCATATTTTATTGAAGTCTTAGGCATCTTAGTTTTATATTGGTGGGGGGGGTAGTAAGAGTCGAATACGCTATAAAACAAGTAGGGCTACTAGCAGAAAGATTTCTGCAATTAGCAAAAACTAAGCCAAAGAAGTTATACACGGCATTACATTGAAACAAATTAAGGAATGAGAAAGAAATAGTTAGTAAGATAGAAGCATTTTTTGAGGCTCCGATCCGAAACTTTACTTTTTTGTTAATGGTCCGAAATATTCTGCATGTAAGATATGTCAATTTTAAAACTATTGGGTATGCTATGCAAGAGATATCGCGTTGCTTATGATATTGCTCACTGGGCACTCGCAGGGGGGCCCAGTTTTTGGGAGTTTCTGCCAATTTATTGTCTGCATGGTTTGGTTCAATTCTTTTAGACTGCCTGTATATCAGATGAATGGTGTAGGAATGCATAAATTATAAACGGACATACATAAGCTTTCATCGAAATAATTAAATAAATCATTAACCTTAAACTTTTAAATAAAAACAATTTAACTCACCATAAAACTGTAAAAAAAATCATTTACCTATTTTCCAAATATTGAAATAATTATTAATTGATATAAATATTAATCTTATCCCCCAGAATTGTTATGCTCAATTGAGGTATTTTTTTAAAATGTACATATTATTTGATACGTCGACAAATTAGCTCAATTAAGGTTATAAAAAATGCTCTTCACGCTCAATCATGTGAATATGTAATAAATACCACATGTGATACTTTTTAAAGATATGTAATAACTAATAACCAATTTTAAATACGCATTTATATATTTAGTCTTATATAAATGTCAATAATAAATCCGCATTTTAAAATGGGAATTTTTTATCATTTGCTATATTTCGTATAACAATTAAACATCAGATAACACACTACTTATTCTACTTATAATAAAGCTTTGAACACAACGAATATAAGATGATCTTATTTAAAATAATGAATTTTAGGTATTAATTTATTTGTTTTTCTTAACATTAATAAAAACAATTCAATGAAAAACTTAATAAAATAATCATATATCTATGATTACTAATTTACAAATATTATTTATCTAAAATGTAATTTGAAAAAAAGTTTTTATAGGAAAATTCATCTTAATTACAACATTCTCATAGTTTGGAGAAAATTTAAAAGGAAAACGATCGTAAAAGGTTGTCAGAATTAATGGAAATTATTAAGGACCTCTGTGCCTCTAACTTAAACACTGGGTACAAGTTCATAGTAGAACAGTGCAGAGTACATTAATTGTTTTATTGGTAGGTACAAAATTGAGCGTTATATCGAATATAGATAGATAGAAAGAGGTCACTTTTTATATTATTATCTTAAATACATAATTATGTATGACTTAATTTACAATACATCCGAAATTACAATAAAAGCCATAAATTAATTAATTTAGATAAATAAATGTATGAATATTTGTATAAAATTTAAATAAATATAATAGTGTATGTCTTTTTTTATCAACACATAGTGTTTTGTATATTATGACATAGTTTTTCAATGGCAGTAATTGCTTAACAAATGCATTAATGAATTATGCTGTAATTGTTAGCCTTAATTTTTAAATGATAATTTTAATTCATTTTTTTATAAAATGTTGAACGATATTTAATTAACATTATTTTCTAGAAAGTTTTTATACAGAACGATATTTTTAACGTCACGCATGAACTTTTTAATAATGTTAATTCATTTTAATATATTTTTAAAAAATGTTTTTAAAATTAGTGATAAAATGTCTCATAAAAAATTGATTTGAACCTTAAAATTTAAAATTAAATAGAAATAAATATTTTGTATTTAGAATGCAAGTACAATATATTTTTCTGAAAATTTTAAATGTATTTTATCAGGTTTATAATTATTAAACAATTATGTATTAGTTGCAAGTTTCTACAACCAATATCATTAGCATTTAAAATTTCTAGGAGTAAATATATGAGCAGTATAATGAAATAATTACATTTGAATGCAACTCCAATTATTGAATTATAAAATAATTTTTTATATTAAATATTTAATTAAATTCAAGCATTAATTAATAAACATTTTCAGGAAAAAATGTAAGTTATAATAATATTATGAATAAACGCTGAGCATTAAAAAAAAAAAATTAGAAATTATTTACTATTTAAAAATTTGAAAACTGTATTGCAACTTTTTTTTTTGTTCCTATACTACGACAATAAAAAGGGCATAATTATATTTAAGATATAAAATTTTATCCATCTGAAAATATCATAAAATATATTCAATATATCTAAATAATAATTAGAGCATTAAATACCCTGTACATAAATGTTACTGATTACAACGTTCTGGCCTTTCCAAGTAATTACAACAGCCAAACGGCATTACGGCGTAATAATTTTCGAACTACAATCTTTTGATTTTCTTTTTTTTTTTCGCGATTTTCGTTTCGGTACAACTGGCGTACTAGGTGGTACAATAATTGATAGTTGCGTCAGAGATGTGGCGTCTTCTTCGAAACTCAACTTGTCAACGATTTCTTCGCATACACTCGATGAGCTCTCGTCACTTAACATACAAACGTAAACGATATTTAATAAACAACAAAACAGAGAAATAATTAAACAAGAATATTTAAAATTATCCTAAATAGTAATTTTGAATTTATGTGAGGTATATAGGTAGGTAGGTAAATATCAATATGCACTTTAGTTCGAATGTACCTAACCATAATCTTAACCCTATAAATTGTATAAGAATAACAAACAATCAATAGATATAATAAAAAATATAACCTAAAATATAAATTTACTTTTTGACATTTGCTTATCGAATGAAAAGTAACAATTATAAACCGATCTGCAAATTGAGAATGAGTAAAAGATTATCTTCACAATTGTTATTCCTATCTGTGTTTTTTACATTTTACCACCATGTAGTAATAGAAATCAACGACATAATAATGTCATATATTTATCTTTTGGACATGTAGAATATAAATAAACCTTTTTTTTTCATCACGGTTATACGGTTGAGAAGTGAGAACCACTGGCCTATTGGTATATAGTTCTTAGGTTCTTAATCATTTCGTTCAATAGTTGACTAGATATTTTGTTACTAAATAGCGACTATACGAGTTCAGTAAATAATTAATTTAATTAATAAATCAACCAAATATAGAATTATAAAGACGAAAGAAGAATTGTAAAAGATTCAAGTGATGTTTCACTTAGTTTACTAGTAACTTAAAATTATAACATTTTTCATTTGTCAAACAAGATTTTACGTTATTGTTATCGTAATTCATAGATAATTGGTATCTAGAAAATGTAAATTAAAAATTAAATTTTCGGACATTTTATTAAGTATTTAAATGCTTAATATTATTATATATGCCTACTATATATATTTTCTATATATTACATTCGTAATTTTTACCTTGAGTAATCGGATATGTCTATATTTTTTGGTTGCTCCGCATTGGAGCCTTGTTCCATTAATCGGCTGCAAATTTTCAATTTCATTCTTTCCTATAAATATAACAAAAATAATTCGACCGTAATTATTATGGTTGTTATGAAATAAATATTTAATAAATGCAAAATATAATATATTATATGATGTTTGAAAAAAATCTGGCACAAACATTTCGGGGATCCTCGTTATAGTAGTCCAAAAGGGTTTCACAAAATGTCTGTCCGATATCTTCAAAGTCTTTGATCGCGAGATGTGTGTTCGCTCGAGAACCGAGAGATGAACCACAAAATGAGGCTTCCATTGTGTAACTGTTCTCAACGCCCATCAGCCACACAACAACGCGAGCCGTATTTTCCTTTGAACGCTGAATGTTGAAATTGCAATCTTCGAACGAAAACTGCAAGGACGCGAATACATCGCAATAAATTACTTTAGTTTAAGTATTCTTTTAGCTGAAATGTGCAACTTAAATGTACTTTTTCCGGGGCGTTTTTGTGCAGCAAGAGTGGAAATATTTGCTCCTGCAGTTTTCTCCCTTCGTGGCCTTTCCCTTCGCATCCATACATGAAAATGTTCGACTTCCTCGAATGTGCATGTAAATCGCAAAACATCACTACTTGACGTTCTTCAATTAATCTTAAAACAGAATATTACATTCATAGCACACATATATATATATATATATATATATATAGGCTAATAGGTATCGTAATTAACAGAAGTAGATAATGGTTTGATTATTAAATCGTTTAGGAAAAAAACTCGAATCTTTTAATTCAAATTTTTTATATGATTGTAATAATTATTTCTTCAGTTATTAAAAGTGTTTTTATTTTAAGAAAATTATGATCATATTGTCTAAAATGAATAATCATTAAGATTTAATTATATCCAATAATAATATACAATATATAATTATTCGATACCTATAATGTAATTTTAAAAAGTGTATATCACTTTGCTGTACATGTACACTAGTTGTGGTGTGAGTCACAGTAATCGGCATGGTTAAATTTGAGTTCAATGATATAAAATCATTGTATAGGAAAATTTTGAATGAAGACGGTCTTTCACCATATATTATAATATAATTTTATTAAAGTAATTTATTTTACTAACATTTAGTTGAATTCGTGTTTGCTGAAAAAGATTCATTTAATTTACTTTGAAAGTTTCAAGTATCCACAAACAATATTTTTAAAATACAAAAATAATAATTAAAACAAAATTTTAACTTAAAATATCTATTTGAGAAAAATGTGTTGATATAATTTTTACATTTTTTGGTTACAGTATCAAATAATTGAAACCTTGTTTTAAATTGTCAATTTTTAGGTATAGAAAAATTGAACATTTTATATATTTTTAAATACAAAATAATTTATTAATTCTCGTGACTGATGGTTTTGTCAAAATTTAAACTTTAAAATACTTATAAATAAAAATCATACAAATATTTTTGAACTGCTGTTAAAAAATCTTATGAGGGACCTTGTATTAAATTTTCAGTTCTTAGATATATTTAGACAAATTTTTAACATCAATAAACAAAAATACTGTGTATGGAAATTGGTAGAATAAAGATTCAGTGAATATTTCAAGTATCTACTGTTATACGTTATGAAATTACAAGAAAATAAGAAAATTGTTCCATGAGAAATCGTTAGTTTACGGCTGAATATCCAATATGGCAATATCGAAATAATTTGAACTTCAAAAGCTCACTAAAAATTAATTTTACTTTCCGATAAACTTTTTATCGAGGTAGAAAAAATTATGAAACACATTTTTATATCTTATATATAAATAGAAACATTTTAATGAATGTCGACTCACATAATTTACAAATTTTAGTAATTTTGACGGATTTTGTCGAAATTCTAACTTCAGGAGCTCAAAAAAAATATTGTATGTTTACCCAATTTTTTTTTTTAATTTCCATTACCAACAACTTATGCGGAACCTTGTTTTCTAGTTTTTTGACCTAACAAAATATTTTTATAGACCTTAATTTTAAAAAATTAATGAAAATTGAAATATTCTTATGCCTATAAACCGCTAAAACGAGTCAAAATGTTTATAAAATTGTATGGTGTATAGAAAATGTTAATATCAATGTATAATGAAAATTATATAGTTATATTTTTAGAGTTAGAATCACCTAAAACCAAAATCGATTTAGTTTAAATTATTGGATTAGGTACTTCAATTTTGACCTCTTGAATACTCCAACTAGATTTACCTTCTCAATAGAAAAATTACTAAAATTGAAAATCGAAACATTATTACAATTACTTATCGGGTACATAAATACACAAAAAATAAACAATAATAAAAATAACACATCTTGGTAAAATCAATACATTCATTGCTACACTCAGAATCTTAAATATATACATTTGACATATTAATACAATTTACTATTGAATATAAATTAAGTTATACTACAATTAAACATATAAATGCTAGTGAACCTACTAGTGTTTTTTTAAACAGTGAACACTAGCTATAGGTACTTAGCTATAGGTTTTTTTTGGAAAATGTTCCAAGTGTTTTTAAAACTATGTATTGTGTTTATGTTGTTAAAATAGAAGAAGATCTTAATAAATTAGGAATGCAAGAATATAAAAATATAAGCTGGAAAAAAATGTTAAAATAATTCATGAAAATTTACTAGTATCAGGAAAATGTTCCTGTTTTAAATGTTTTCTACACTGTTGAAAGCCATAAGCTTACAGTCAAAACTTCAAATAATCATTATATGTGTGTATAAATATGAATTATGTGTAGATACATAAAGACGTTGTAATTATGTATAATATTACACATAAATAATAAGTACCTGCGAAGCATAAGTTTTGTATGCCAAATGACCGGATGGGCATCTCGAATAACGCTACGATATTGCCGATTTAAGTCCCGTCCATTTAATGAACATCTACTATTACCAACTACCACGCCGTCTGGGTTCAACATTGGTATCAATTTGAAAATAAAACGATTCCGTAATTCCTATAAAATAGGATTGAATTATTTTAGACTAAAAGAGTATTGATAAAAAAGTACAGCGGTTAAGTTGATAAAGTCCCTCATCTTCTTTTAGTGACGGTTTTTATCATTTTTTCTAGGTAGTATAACCAAAAATTTCATTCGCAATTTCGTAGCTGGTTTACAACCTCCTCCAGTTTGTGTATTAAAAATGTATAGGGGTAGGTTACCCACTTACCCACAAACCACCACACTTTTGATAAAGATACATTTATCCATGAAGTCTAGAATAAGGAGACCAAACTCACACAGATACCCACTCGAAAAAAACTTCCAGGAAAATGCATGTATTATTTTTATCCGTGGACCATATCATTGTATAGCTCTTAACAATACGCATTCATATATTAGCATGATATGTGTGTATAATATTTACACATATTTATAGAAACTTCAAATATTTCTAATGTATGATTATAAAACATATTAATACTTATTATCTATTATATTATACATTGTAATACTAAATAATAATAATACTGAATTAAATAATAGTTTGGCTTAATTATCATAAGTTTAACATAGATATTGTGCTGAATAAAACAATAGCATTCATTATAAACCAATAATTTATGTAACTCCTAATTGATGATTTAACTTATATTTTTTAATTATACTCTCATTATTTTATTTATTTTATAGTACTGTGCCCTAATCAAAAAGTGTAGAAAGTGAGTATTCAGGATTAATGTAGGAGTTGGTGGTTGTACCTGTAGCCTAGGGAAAAATAAAGAGATGTTTTAAACAGAAACTTGTAACACGGTCAAGTAAGTGGTTGCGTGGATAAATTTTTTTAAAAAATCACTGTAATAACAAGAAAGATATAATGTGGTGCACANNGATATTCTTATTTTATTGTTAAATTTTCTGGAAATAGAAGTTGACTTAGTCGTATACTAAATTGCAATGTTGATTAGATGATCGATGTACTAATGCACCGTTTGTTGATAGAATTGGTTGATTATTCCGAAAATCGGGACTTACACAACTGGAGTTCAACAGTTATATCTTCTTTTTTTCATTGCGTTTCTCCCCCAACTATATAGGGTAGGCTACCATTATAATGTACTTTCACAGGGCTCTACCCATATACTTTTCTTTAACTCATACCAGCTCTTTGCATGGCCTTCTCTATTCTGCCTATCCAGCTATTTTTTGGTTCTTTCTCTACTTCTATTTTCTTCTACATTTATTTTCATAGTCACTGTCACTGCCTCTGAATCACCTATCTTCATAACTTGACTGGGCGATCGAAACCTATTCTCTCTCATTTGATCTACAATAATAATAAAAATAATATCTATACTAACCCTAATATAAACTAATTTATTTTTCTATCATCACAAATTACACCACACATCTATCTTAGTATTCTCAACACCATTAAAAAGGCTCAGTGCTAAACCCTGGTGCACACCTACACTTCAGTCTTCAATTTTTCCACAATCCTTATATTCACTCTAGTCGTTGCCCCTTTATGCATGTCCAATATCACTCTCACATATACCCTCGGTACTCTTATTCTTCTAAGCATCAGTTTTACAATCAAATATACTTATTTATTTTATATATACGTAGATTAAGAGTCAATAAACCATCAAAAAAGAAAAATTATGTATATAGTTAGATTACTTTTGCTTGCAACGAATCACCGGTTAAAAAATCAATAAATCCTTTCATCATCCACGAAGATGGAGTTTCGGATGGATGGACACGTGCTGTTAAAACAATTACTTTTTTTTGCTAAAGCACACGAAAAGAACAACACTTTTATGGAGTAATCATAAAATATATTAATAATAAAAATATACTTTTGGATCTTCTTCTTGGCAAGGTTCCGTTACAGTTAAATAATGCACATTATTGCCAGCTAAAGTTCGGCACAAAACTCTGAGCTTTGTAAACACTGCTTTAACCGGATCGTCCTAAAAATATCATCCACACGTTTAAGTTCACCCGTCAAAAATTAAATAAAGTTATGACAGTAAATGCCGTGACAACTAATACAGTATCACCTTGAGTTTTATTAGATAGTCTTGTAAGTTTGTATATGTGTATGGATAGTTGTAGGCCAGGTATACAGTATCCATATCGTGAGGGAATTCTAAGAGAAACGAAAAGATATAACGTGGGTTATCCTCACTATCACCATTTCTGAAAATGCCAAAAACAATGACGAAATAAGACCAAATGTACTATGTGCTTTTGAACACTTATAAACTTTTAATAATTACGGTGCGTCGTTTTTGTAATATGCGATGTTTTCCCCACAACGTCTCCAGCCCACATTATTTTGATTTGCATCCTTTGTTGAGTACAACAATGGTTTCATACCAGCAGTGAAAAGACTTTCAGACTTATACATATTGACAATGGAAAATCTGAAATAAATAATAAGTACCCATTTAAAATTAATTAATTTATTTTATTTATATTTGATTTGCTACGTATTATTAATTTAATATATATACTATAAAGGTTCATTGGTACATGAATATAAAAATACCCGAGATCAAAAATATTCAGGGTAAATAAAATATTTATCAAATATGAAAAAGTCAGAGGAAAATGTCAAGTGAAAATTACCTAGTGGGATAAAGTATAACAAAACGTCTTAGCAAAAATATAAGTTATAAATGACAATTTCATTAAAATATGATTTATATTTTAAATGTGATATGATTATATAGAATCTATATTATAATGTATTTATATTTTATACCAATTATCATGTTGCCATCACTTGGAACAAAATAGTTTTATATTCAAATTCTTCAACAGATATGTGACAGAATATAGTATAAACAAACAACAACAAACACGTAATTATATAATTATAATTGGTATTAATAATTGCCTTTAATTATTTTATTATAATTTATAGTTATTAACAGTGGTACGTTATGTACAATTGGGTATTTAAGATTATTTTTTGTATATGTTGTGTCGTTTACAATAGAAATATTACCACAAATTTCGGGTATTTGAATGGTTTGCTGTTTACAAGATGTAAGTATCATTGAAAATAATATTTTTATATCGATCGACTTACATCAACCATCAGGGAACTAAAGGAATTTAATTCGAGCTTCATTTAATTTTTTGAGCTATATTAAAATAATTGTCAATAATAATATATTATGTGATGAGCATCGACCTAAAAAATCAAATGGTTTATTACATATTATGATCTATATAACTGTTATTATTATATAAGAGTATAAGACAATATTATCATGCAATAAATAGTTTATTGTTTATAGCCTAAAATGTCCCTAAATACTTCGAAAATATTTTTGTGAAAATAAAAATGACCAATATTTTTTCCACTGATAATATCGGGATAATAAAATGTGATACATCTACGTGTTTCGTTAAATATCATTTTTATAATATTCAAACATTATTTTAAAGAGGTATTTTTGGTTT
>PVMI01080460.1:0-13603 GCA_008528875.1 Aulacorthum solani
CAAATACGTAAAACCAGTTAAGCAAAACAGTATGTTTCAAGAATGTAAGATCTATCAAACTAATGCATATTTTTGATATGTGTGAGCAATTTCAAAAAATGTCAAACAACTATAAATACATCAACATATAAATTATATAGATTGAGATTAAGGAAACATACTGTATACTCGAGTTGAATGAAGGTTTTAGCAAATTCTAAGTTCATTTTTCTACATAAATATTATAGTAGCAATACCTGAGGTGTAACCAAATGCATGATTTTTTAATAAATTAAACCAAATTAGTGCATGATTAGTATTTAATAGTTCGATAACCAATTTGAAATTGTTTATTTATGTTGTGATTTTGTGATTGTAAATTTAACCTCAATAGTTTGCTTATTATTGTATTTATAATAAGCTTTTTGGGAAAAAAATTTTAGTATAAAAGTGCTTTTAATCAATTTAACCAAGCATTATAGTGTGTAACCTCGATTAAGTTGCCTCGTGTTTACTAGATTCTAAGTAACACTTTAGAAACAACTTCATATAAATTTGCCCGTTGGTTTTATATTTATGTTAGTTGTAAATTGCTATTATTCTTTGATATGGTCATAGTAAACATACATCAATCTATTTTGTGACCCCGAAAAAATGTTTTAATTTTCGCTGAAACAGACTATTATAATTTCAATAGTAAGTCATAATTCTTACTCCCATTTTCATTCAATAAAAACTTTATCCTCCATAAAATATCAAGGAAACGAACAAGTCACAATTACATTTTTTTTTTATACGATTAATATATATTTTATCTTGATATTTTTTTTAAGAATCAGAGTAAACGTGATGTACTATTGAAATTAGATTGAGAATTTTTTTGACTCAAGAGGATGTTAACGCACTATTAGTTTTTTCTTAGACCCACCAAAAACATACCAAATTTGTGTTCCTAAAAACCAACCCTATGTTGTTACTCTTGGTATTAGAGTAAATTCACCCATTATCAAACTTTAAATTAAGAACATAACTTGTGTTGATACGTTGGCTTTTTAAGATGTTTTGATTTTTATGCACTTTATAAGCATTTTAAAATTTGTAATAATTTAAATGTTCATAACTTTCATAAAAATTAATATATCATAAAAAAACCATTGTTGCAACACAAGTTATGTTTTAACTTAAAGTTAAATAATAGGTGAATTCACTTTAATATCAAAAGTAAGAAAATTGTTGGTTCTAATAAATGTAAATTTGTTATGTTGCGCTGCATGTTGTAGGTCAGAGAGAAAAAAAATGGTGAGCCGACATCCTCTTAAAATACAACATTTGTAAGGCTCCTACTCGTAATTTGTTGTTCAAAATTGTATTATGCATTTTAAAATAGTTCAGTAATATATTTATTTATGTAATCAAAATATTTTTTTTCATTTATTAATATTTAGTTCATAAGTGTACATTTTGTATAATATATGAAGAGTTAATGTATTTTATGTATAATAATTGAACTTTTTTTTTACGTCAGGTTCACATTTTACTTTTTTTGATTATATAAATATTTTCCTTCTTAAGAAGAGTAGTAAATATCATTAGCTTATTATTATGAATTATGTGTTGTATACTGATTATAAATGTGTAATTGTTAAGTTATGTGATACATTTTTAATTATTATTTTGAATAATTTATTTTATGTATAGGTGCTCGTCCATATGGACTGGGACACGTAGGAAATGCTCAGTACACAACAGTCAGTGGACGAATAAATGTACACCATACACCATCAATGGTATGTTTAGTTGGTGTTCATTAATGTTAGACTGACATTTAATAAATCATAAGACAATGTTTGTGTGTTTTATAGGGACCACAAAATAAACAAATTAAGGTATTGAGTGCTCCACAAAAAGCATTGTGTATGACTATATCAAATAGTCAAGAAATTATAACTACTATTGAAAAAGAGTTGATATCAAAAGCTGTTATTCCTGAGTTTGGTAACGATGCAGTAAGTAATAATCTTCTCTCAAGTTGTTCGATATTATAAAAAATTAATTGTTGATCTTCACAGGCTTCAACTAAACTCAAAGAGACTACAATAGATTCAAATAAACAAAACATTAGCTCCCAGATTGCTGCGATGAATGCCGCTACAGCTCAAGTAGTCACTTTGACTTCAGGTAATTATTGCTTATTCTTTTGGTAATGTTACTAAAATAACTGAGTTTATTTTTAAACAATTTCAGGAGATATTGACTATTCTAGTGTTGAACAAGCTATTACATCTATTACTACAAATTTACCAGAAATGAGTCAGGGTGTACGTGTTTTGGCTGCGCTAACCCCTACTGGTGATCATTTGTTAGATGCTGCCCGTAAATTGTGTTCTGCTTTTACTGACCTTTTGAAAGCTGTTCAACCTGATTCAAATACTGTATGTGAAGGCCAAGTTTATATAAGTACTGTGAATTAAATATTTTAATGAATATTTTAGGGACGTCAAAATTTACTTAACGCTGCTAGTAGAGTCGGTGAAGCATCTCAACAAGTATTAACACAGATTGGTGATGATGGAGCTGATGAGTCTCGTGACATTTTATTGAGTTTGGCTAAGGCAGTAGCTAATACAACAGCTGCTCTTGTTGTCAAAGCTAAAAATGTTGCAGCAACTGTTGAACCACAACACCAGTCAAATGTTATTAGTGCTGCAACTACATGTGCACTTACAACTTCACAACTAGTGGCTTGTACAAAAGTATATTCCTCAATTTCTCAATAACATTTTATATTTATGTTATTTTTTAAATTTATATTTCATAATGATTTGGGTGATTGTTTAGGTTGTTGCTGGTACTGTAGAAAATCCAAGTTGCAAAGAACAGTTAATGGCTGCCGCTAGAGAAGTGGTGAATGCAGTAGAAGACCTAGTTTCTGTGTGTAATTTGACGCAGCATGAAAATAATGAACATTTATTACAAGAACTTTCGGATGCAGCATATCAAGTTACCACTACATTAAACCAATTACTCAATAGACTTACAAGCGCATCTAGGTAAATATTGATTGTCATAGGCATTGGTTATACAAATTACCCATGGATAGAACAAGGATAAATATTTTACTTCTAATACTTATAGAGCTGTCGGAGAAAGTCTGAGTAATTTGGTAGATGTATGCACATCACCTGTTTCAAAAGAAAAGAGGTTCAACACTGAGAAAACTTTTCAAGTTCAAGAGTATTCCAAATCATCTAATGATACTGGCTTCATAGATCAGACCAATTCATCAATCAATTCTAGTAAGTTACAAAATATATTTTTCCATAGTTCATTATGAACATGAATATAATGTACATGCAAATTTTTTATAATATTGTAATAATAAAAAAAATATTTATATTTTAAATTATTACAGGTGACAATTTGTTAGATATTTCAACATTGACAAAGCGTTATGAGTATAACCATGACACAAACATAAATAATCAAAATTATGGATATCATAAGTCGACTCACGATTACCAGTTGCAAAACACTATGACAGAAGTTGAAAAGCAGCAAGTATGTTACTCATGTTTGGTTTTTATTCACATTTAACTAATTTATTTGTACAAATAGATATTGCACAAATTGTCATCTAGTGGAACTCGTGGTACTCAAGCATGTGTAAATGCGGCTAGTACAGTGTCTGGTATTATTGGTGATTTAGATACAACAATACTCTTTGCCACAGCTGGAACTCTCCATGCTGAAAATGAAAATGAAACGTTTTCCGACCACCGAGAAAATATTTTGAAAACTGCCAAGGCATTGGTAGAAGACACTAAAACTTTGGTTACTGGTTGGTATTAGTTTTGCTTAATACTTAACGATACCTAACTGATTTTTGTAAACAATATCCTGCCAAGTTGTGTAGCTAAAAAAAAATCTAATTTTACAATTTTTTTTTGAAAAATACCTAATAAATTTACATAATAATATAGGCTTTGAACACAATTGATGTTCTTTGAAAATGCCGTAACTAACAAAAAAAATAAATAGTACTAATAAAAACGCCTTATCTTACATTTATAAAGCATTAACGCTTTAAATATTTTTATAGACACTGTGTTCTCGCTTAACATTTTTATGTTCTTGCTAAGTTACGTACTATATATTTTTGTATAATTTTATGTAGTTATAATTATAAATATGTTGTAGGTGCGGCTTCCTCACAGGAGCAGCTAGCAGTGGCTGCTCAAAATGCTGTTTCTACTATAATACAATTGGCTGATGTTGTCAAGTTTGGTGCAGCTTCTTTAGGAGCTAACAATCCAGAAGCTCAGGTGGGTGTTTATAATATTGTATAATTCTATATGACTGTTATTGCCATTTATGATGATTGATAATAAGCTAAATATAATATAATATCCTAATAATTTTTATCTAGTCATAAAATTAATTACAAATAATATTTGAGAGGATGTCAATGCACTAGGTATTTGTTTTCTTACTCTGAGTCATGTACAACAATCAAATTTCTGTTCAGCAGAACTAATTTTGTGTTGTTATTTTTGGTTTTATAGTGAATAAGTTACTTTTATAAAATTTTAAATTAAGAACATTATCTATATGTGTATATGGGATTTTTTATATGTTTTAATTTTAATGCAAGTTATGAGTATGTAGGGTATTACAACTTAAAAGTCTTACATCTGCCTTTAAAATATTTAAGTATTGTAAAAAACAAACAGATTATGTTTTGAATTTTGAATTTGATAATAGGTCGATTCACTTTAGTATCAAAGCTAACAACACAAGGGAGGTTTTGCTGATAATTTGCTATATTGCATATGGACCAGAGAGAAAAAGCTATTACTGCACTAACATTCTCTTATATCTGGATTTAGCTTAGTTATTAAAAATATTATACCTAAATACTTTATTGTTGTATATTATTTCATACATATATTAACAGTACAAAAAAAATTGTACAATGAATAAATAAAAACGTATTTATAAAATGAATACCCAATTAATCATTAATAATAAGTAATAACTAATGAGCAATGACTTATTATTGTCATTATTTAAATAATTATTGTCCTGAACGGCAACTTTCAAATTACTATATCATAGTAGTTATACACAATTTTTGACTATTATGTAGATCACATAAAACATTAATTTTGGAGAATGTTATCGAACCAATATTTATAGTTACTCTAATTTTTGATCAGTGTATAAAGGATAATATGCATAATTTTATAACATTTTTAAATTTTAAAGGTGGCCTAAATACTTATATTGTAGTATAATTATAAAAATTGAATCTTATTCGTCATAATGATTGCATTAATAGGTTATGTTAATCAATGCTGTGAAAGATGTGGCCACTGCATTAGGGGATTTAATTCAAGCAACAAAAGCTGCTTCCGGAAAAAATATCAACGATCCATCAATGAATGAACTCAAAGAAAGTGCTAAAGTAAATTGACAAAATTAATCTCAATTGAGAATACTTAACCTAATAAAATGGTTTACAAATTTATATATTCTCAGGTAATGGTGACAAATGTAACTTCGTTATTAAAAACTGTTAAGGCGGTAGAAGACGAACACACACGTGGAACAAGAGCCCTTGAATCAACTATTGAAGTTATTGGCCAAGAAATTCGGGTAAAAATTATTAATTTTTAAGTAAAAAAAAATACAAAGAAGTAATGTTCATAATCTTTGCAACTAAAAAGAAATAATATGATTTATAGTCATTTCAAAAGTCCTATGTCCACAATCTCTCAAATATCATGTTTTAACAAGATTTGTAAATCATATTGCTATCACCATAGATATTTTAATATAAAATAAATTGTAATGTGAGCGTACAGTAAAACTTTGCGCAACATATAATTTTTATACTTGCGACTGCAGAAAATTTTTTTTATTAACTATAAACTATAAACATTCATTTTTTAAAATTCAATTGAAATCCTTAAAAAATGATTTACTGTGCTTTAACTTTGTCTGTTTACTACAAAAACATGTTTATATACATTACTATTGAATATTATCAAATTTTAGGCTTTAAGCTCGACTGAAACATTCAAATCAACGGCTACCGTAGAAGAGTTGATACGTTGTACAAAACCTATTACAATGGCTACAGCAAAAGCTGTCTCAGCTGGTAACAGTGGTAAACAAGAAGATGTTATTGTTGCAGCAAATATGGGGCGTAAAGCTATTTCAGATTTATTGACTGTCTGCAGGGTAATACAATTTCCATTACAATTTTTAGAACCATTATTGATATATTTTTAAAAATACATTATGTGTTATTCAGGGATGCAGTAATACTATTGAAAATGCTGATTTGAGAGAAAGAACATTACAAGCTGGGTACAATATCTCCCAAGAATACAGAAAGCTCTTGCAAACCGTATTGTTTATAATATCTAAGCCAAATTCAAGTTCTGATTCCAAGCATATGTTACAAACCATTTCCCGTATGATCGCACAATATGTTACAGAATTGATATCTGTAACCGAAACTATCAAAGGTAATAAACTGCATTATTTTAATATATAATATAATGTTATAAAATATGTGAAATCGTTTAGGTAATGATTGGGTCAGTCCTGAAGATCCTACTATAATTGCGGAGAACGAATTGTTGGGTGCTGCGGAATCTATTGATGCTGCTGCAAAAAAACTCGCCAGTTTACGTCCCAGGAAATCAGTCAATGTGGTAATATTAAGAATTTATTTTATTTAAAAAGCACAAAAAGTACAAGAACAATATTCATACCAAAATTTTAAACTTAAGTTATAAATTATTTTATGACAATATATTTGTGGTTCATGTTTATTCAGGAAGCTGCTGATGCGTCATGGAATTTTGATGAAGTGATTTTAGAAGCAGCTAAATCCATCGCTGCTGCCACATCGGCACTAGTGAAAGCAGCATCGGCTGCACAACGTGAACTAATCGATTCTGGAAAAGTAAGATACTTACATTATATTCCTACAAGGAGTAAATTATATAAAAAAAATAATGTATATATTTACATACACACACACACACACACACACATATATAAATGTATATATGTACACTCACACGACAAACAATTAAAATAATTTAAACTTACTTCAAACAGGTCAGTCGCAGACCTTTAACTAGTTCTGATGATGGTCAATGGTCAGAAGGTCTGATATCAGCTTCCCGTTTAGTGGCTGCTGCCACTCACAGTTTAGTGGAATCAGCTAATGCTTTAGTGCAAGGGATATCAAGCGAAGAAAAGCTAATATCATCGGCAAAACAAGTGGCTTCGTCAACTGCCCAGTTGCTAGTATCGTGCAAGGTTAAAGCCGACCCCGACAGTGCATCCACAAAGAGATTATTGGTAAATAAAACTGATATTTTTTTTTTATTCTGTTTTAACTCTAATTTTTTAGCGTTCTTTAGAGCACAACGGTTACTAAAAGTAACATATTTCGCATAATTTGGAGTAAACAATATTTTGAGAATAACAATGAATGTATTTGTTTTTCAAAATATTTCATAACAACTAACTATAAAATTACAACTGTTGCTTGTTTGAAAAAAAAATGATACCTTAAGTTTATAATGTAAATGCTAAATGTATTTGAAAATAGATTTATAATTTCCTCGTACATTTAATCTCATATGATTTTATAGCTAATATTAGTTTTAACTTTTTTAAGAAGCAGTAATAACCAATAATCTGTGACTGAATACTTTAATTCATTTTCTATTTAATTTTGTAATTCTGTAACATCTAGAAAATTCAATCATATGACTACTAATTACAAAATATTTATTATTGATATTTTTTATTAAATCGCTTTAAAGATAGCAGTAAAACATCTTCTTAAGAATAATATTACATATCTTGGGTAATGACACAACGTGTCTCTGTGATTGTATTCTAACTTTTCTAATTTTGTTATTTTTACTTAGGCGGCTGGAAACGCTGTGAAACGGGCAACAGACAACCTGGTTAAAGCTGCCCAACAGGCCATCCAGAACGATGAAGAACGAAGTCTGGTTCTTAGCAAACGGATGGTTGGAGGAATCGCACAAGAAATTAATGCCAGGTAATCATTTAATTATGAATTTCATCATCCATTTTTATTAGAAAAATTGTAGAAACAATAATCTAGTAATTATTTAATAATATATGTGTTTTTCTGTATTTGAACAGATCAGAAGTATTGAGGATCGAACGTGAATTAGAAGAGGCCCGTCAACGGTTGGTTGTTATCAGGCAAGCCAAATACAAGGCCAAAGGTGATGATTCGAGTCCTACAGAACTGTTGGAAAACGATTCGTCTTTTGAACATCAGTTAAATGGCAGCAGGTAAATTTGGATAAAAATCAGTTAGAAAAGGTTTCATTGTATTTCTTTATTTTTTTCATCAATGTTAGCTGTCGTATATTGATAATTATTATTATTGTTGTCCTTAAATGCTGTAGTTCGTTGTTTGGAAATATTTAGACTGTGTTGTGTGTGAAAAACATGACTAATCCTTGATTCAATCATAATATTATAGCATCATTTTTGTTCATGATAATAGCTAGGGTGTCTATGACATGTCGACACAGTATTACTTATGATGTCTATATTTTTTTACCACATTTCCTATATTTCAAAGAGAATAAACTCTTCGAAAAGGCGTGGGTCTTCATCGCACACCATTTGAGCTCCATTTATTTTATTGGTAAAACATCGGTGCTATATTTTATAGAACCTCCACTGACAACTACGTTAACAGTAGTATGGATGAAAACGGAGACAACATTCAGGCAAACGCCTACAACGTTTACAAGCTCCTCAACAACTCAAATGATCAAACTAGTCTGAACACTTTTAATGAAACGTTTCACTCAGGCACAAATAAATTGTACTCGTACAATTCAGCAGGTATACCGCCAACCAATAAATATACTTAATATGGTGGACAAGAACAATTTAGTGGAGGATACTACTCTCTATTGAGACCGTTTTTTAAAGCTTTGAAAGCTCAAATGCTAGTCGCTATTGCTTGCTTTACCCTATTGTGCTTCTGCTGCCTACTTACTTCTAATTGTCTTAAACCACTGATTTCTTACTATGTACAATAAAACTGGAATTGTACATGTAATCGTTTATGATAAAAATCGGCAAAAAATATACCTTGTAATACAATTAAATACTGAGGTATTAATTTATATTTAAATCTAAGTACTGATCTTCTCCTGGGAAAATAACTTCAAAAATCAAGCTGGTCAGACTAGGATTTGAACCTAGGTCTCTCGCTTGCCGGGGTAATTGCTCTACCCCTGAGCTTACCCAACCGCACAGATCCAAGATGCTATTCCCCCCCTCCCAGTTAATAGATATTTACTGTACCAATTATTCCTGCCTAGAGAGAATTTATGGTTAAATAAGGTATATTCATTATGGTTACACATTTAGCTCTTTATTTTCTATTATCTACTGCAATGTATAAATTATTGAATTTAGTGTTGAATTTTTTTTTTTTCACAAATTTAAATAAAGCAAGTATCTAAAAAACACTTAACTTATGTTATCAAATATAATATATCACATTTTTTATTAGGTATTCTACAATTACTGTATATATCTAAAGTAGAAATGGACAGGTATATATGACCGGGTTTATATCACTACCATTGTGTAACAATTAATTGGTTTATCTTATGATGGTTTTGAGATTTTCTTTAGGACCAAAATTAATGTGTTATATATTATGCTGCCAATACGAATAAACCTTTAATTGCTTCTATGCAGTACGCCTTTCTCCGCTTCTGATATCCTGTAATTATATTTCTAGTTCCAGTAGTAGTTGAAGAGATGACATTAATGCCAACCAGTAATATGCATTTAATTATTCTACTGCATTAGTGTTAACACATAATATTTACATGTACACACTTAACATTAGTGTGTACACCTAAATAAAATTAACTGGCTTTCACCAATATGATGAATTTTTGACATCACTATTAGTTATTTCTCCAACAATCTTTTTAGTTAAAAACTAAAAATAAACAAGTATAATTTGCAATTAAATATAATTGAAAAAATAACATTATTCTTAATGACAATTCCATTCATTATAGTAAAATAATTTATTTAGATCTAATTGCTCATTAGTTTGCATTTTTTTTTATTGTTCAATCATGATTCTAGTTTTAATCTTCATGGTTTTAATTGAAGCAATTTTCATTATTGTTATATCATTTGTACAGGACGTATTATATTACATGTATCCATATTATTTATATGTACAATTTAAGACAAGAACAGAGTTATTAAAAAGTCTAAGAAATCAAAATAATGGATTTATTAAACAATAATGATTGATATACAGCATCAAAGTTAACAAGGGTCCAGTCACTGCTGTCTCAAAATTTGAAAATCTTAATTTAAAAAGCAAATCTAATTAAAAATATAAATATTATGACTTTTTTCTTAACTTGATATAATTTGTTTAGATATTATGTCAATTTTAAAACCTAGGAGACTGCTTTTAAAAATTATAAAAGTGCATGCCTGATAGTTATAGTATTAAATTCTAATGATATATTTGTTTGATTATTAATAAAACTAATATGTATTAATGTTTATTTTTCAGGCTCGAGCCCCAAAAATGTGTTTAACAAATCCTCCTCGATGTCCACCAAGAACAACACTGTAAAGTATAATTGCTCATCTACAATCAGCAACAACACGACAACTACAACTAAATCATACACAGTCAATGAATGATAGTGTTACAGTTCTCATCTAATTCTTCCTAATCTTACAGTTACATTCACTCGTACATAAACTTTTCCTTTTAAAATTATGTTGCTCTCCTCCATCTTACACATTTGCACTTATTAATTTACACTAAAGACTTATCCAGAGCCAATAATGCATGTTTGATCATATAAAGCCCTAACAACCTTAATTGTAATTGATTTCATTTATTATTGTCTGAACAATTTCGTTTTGTAACTTAACGATATATCATAATGTGCACTCAACAACTATACTTGTTTGGTTTTCAATTGTATTCGGTGACATTATTTATAACAGTATCTTGTTTTTAACATATTAGTTCCTAACACAAGTATATTATTAGACATGTTTGTATTTGAAACTTTTATTCACGCACAAAGTATTTGTAATAGTGAACCAACAAAAATAATAATAATAAAAATAATTACTTGATATACATATAATGTATGTATATCACAGTAAGAACAATCTCACTTTCAAAAATTCTAGTCAATTAACTCATTCGATTAGTAATTGTTTTAAGTTTTACAATCTTATCTCAACATAAACATATCGTTTTATTGCTGAAATTCAAAATAGTTTGTCTTTCAAAACCAGTCTATGTAAACAATGACTAACCTTGCTTATTATACTTTTAAATAATCGATAACTTGGAAAGAGGTGTTTTTGCTAACTTTTTATATACATAGTCTATAAATGAATACTCAATTTTTAATAGCCCAACAGCATTATGGCATTGTAAATATTATCCAATAAGTATTTACAACAACAAAAACATCGAATTTTAACTCTCTGTAGACATAATTATTAATTATGTATTATGATAAATTTATAAAAGATAATAATATATATATATATTTGTTAATTTAGGGCTGTCTCTACTAACAAAAGTTTTTATAAAATGACTCCAGTTATTTTTGTTATTAATCTACATTTTTAAATAAACATATAAACTAAACGTTCTTTAAATTTTACAATTTAATTGATAGTTTTAAATAATATAACTTTTTTCATGAAAATATTGAATTAATGAGATAACTATTTTGAACAAATGTCTGGTATGTAAGTCAATTTGATGTCTAATCTAAATATTCTGTAATATTATAACAATACCTATGCATTGAAAGATAATTCATGGTAGCTATTCACTTTTATATTGAAAACAATGAAATCGCTTGATTATGAATCAATATTAATATCTTAATGATATTTGAAGAAAAGAACTAAAAAAATATGTGCCCTCATACACTTTTTTATATTGAAACACCACAAAAAAAGTAGTTATGCTAAAATTGTTGGAAAACATTGATTATGTAATTTTGTTAGTATAGATTACTCAATACTGTTAAAACTATAAATTATTATTGGTTTTTTTTTTTTTATTTAAATTTAGTTTGAAATATTTAATTATTTATTTCATACCAAATATGAATTATACTTATTTTTATATTTTGTTTTAACGTGATAGTGAATTAAATATATGTTTACTATTAAAAATTAAAATGTTGACTGCTTTATAAATCTTTAACTAATGTATGATTAGATTTCGATTAAATATTATAAAGACAATTTGATCTTGTATTAAACTTAATGTTAAGTAATAATGTTCTAATCAAATTGTCACATCAATGTCTTATCATCGTGTCACACATTTTGCCATTTAATTGTGCCGTAAAGTAAATTTTTAGTTTTTTTTTGCATTATTCATTATAATGGTATAATAATATACAAACATTTTTATACCTGAAGTGTTTATAATATGTTTATTTTTTTAATGACTAGCTAACTGTTGTATTTGTTAACATTAACTTTTATAGTACTCACCTTACTAATTAAAATTTTACATAAAGGAGTAATTATATTTATATACTTATTTATTTACTATTAATTATTACAATATTATAATTTTTTCATTGTGAATATTAACATTGTTATTAGTTATTTATTATACATATATATGTGTATAATAATATATCATATAAAAATAAATGTATGTATTTTCATTTAACTTACAACAGAAGCTTAATGTTTATCAAAAAACGAATTCATTATTATGATTAGAGAATTTGAGCATAATAATAATTATTATTATAATACTGTTAATGCTAGATGAAACACATAATTTATATGCACAATAACGATAAATGTATTGATTTTATTGTATAATTATTATTATGATTATTAAAATATACTGACGTACCGTGTTAATAAATATTGTTTTTGTATCAAACAATTGGTATACTGATTTAATCAATATACTTGCCATACGGCTTATGTCTTATTATACTTTACGATTGGTTATTTTAATGGTGGTAAATAGTTTTTATGATAAAAAAAAACTTAACATCTTTAACAATATCGGCATAGTTTTTATTCCTTCAACTAGAGCTCTTGTATTGTTAACATCCTCCAATATTAATCACATTATAGTTATTGTTATTATTATTAGTTATTACTTTTTAGTTCTTACAGATAGAATTATGTGAAATGATGATAAAAAAAAAATATACACTTAGGGTAAATAAAAGTTGTAAATAAATGTATGATGAATCACTGTTGGTGCTTTGGGCCATATCTACCGGTGCAATAGCAGTTTTAGTGTGTACATTGCGAGGGCTACGGCGCCGGACACTATCCCTGATGACCGTGCTGGTCCAGTCGCTGCATTGCAGTTGTCTTCCTCACAGAAGCACATGTGTCCTGTGCCCGTTCCCTCCATCATGCACACGTGGTCCACCATGAACAGGTTGATTTGCAGTTGTGACGTGCACGTTCTCTTGATGCTCTCGTATGCTGTGTGCGTATCCCATGAAACAACACAATCGGTTATTAATAT
>PVMI01080461.1:0-10327 GCA_008528875.1 Aulacorthum solani
ATATACATACATACATACACACATACATATATATATAGGGAAAAATCAACTAATCAAATGCGGCTACGATATAGGCTGGGTATGGAAGAGATGCTCCAACTCAAGGACTGTAGATCTAAGCCCTTTATACTGCGCTATAACTACTTTGTCACGTTACAGTATTAGATTCTATGACGTCTTGTCTTGAAAACCTGCAGGCCACGCGAACTTGGAATCTGCTTAATTAGTCTGATCAAATGTGAACCACTTGGCAAGCCCTAGCTCATTCGGCTGTTAAATAACTGTGAACCTCCTCCATAAACTTGGTCAAGAGGATAACCGCGTTCTATATATTTTCAGATAAGATAAACGATTGCGACAATTCCTGCAGTTTAGAGTGTTGATTAAAAAAATAAACATGTCCTACCTCATATCGTATACTGTGTATGATTTAAAGGTCTCACATTGTCGTCGACCGAATACGAATAAAAAAAAGTTAGGTTAGGTTGGGTTAAGTTAGGCTAGGTTGGTTAGGTTTGAAATGTAATTAAGCGTCTGGTAAACATTATTAGCTGCATAATACATTGACCTAAGATTACTCACGCACTGTTTAGTGCAATACCTACATATTTCAGCACGCGTGTCGTATCAAACAATAAAATATTTTGTTATTTCACTATTATTTATTTTTTACAATCAATACTTCGTAGTACCGACATGCATACAGGCCTGTGAAAACTTGAAGTAACAACACATAAAATGCAATTATTGCTATAATAAGCATAAAATCGAAGGAATGGTTTTTTTTAACTATTATGTCTATAAGTATATTATACTAAATTAAGTTTAATACTACAGTAAATACATACAAATTTTTACAGAATTTTAATATTTTAATTCCAAGAATATCATCAGAATTGATTTAATTAAAGGTGGACATAAACTTTATTGTTTTGAAATAGGGAGTTCTAAATATTATGGTTCTTACTGTGGTGTACCGGTAACTATAAATTATTATAAGGATATATATTTTCGAGGTCTCATGATAACCTTTTTGACTTTTATTCTTTTTTATTCCCGTGGGGATGATATAAAATGTATACCTATACGTGTTAGGGATAGTCATGCCGTATAAATATATAATGAATCATTTTCTAAAGAAAAACAGCTGCACGTGAGACTATATTGTATAATAGATCCTTGGACTAATTTGTTTTATGAATAATTTATTTGTACCCCGTTAAGTTAGATAAACGAGAAAATACATTATACGAGTGGCCATCGATTCACGTCGTAAAGAAATTACCACAACGATTGAACGATGTCACCCTATATGGTGTCAAACGATGTGAATATGAATTATTTTGTTCTTAGAGTATTCTACTTAAGGTAGGTAAGTACAAAAAAGTAAATAGCCACTCGTATGTTGTAGATATAATACAAATATGAAATAGTGAGTACCTACATTGCAAAAATCCATTTTCAAATTACCTCCAAAGAACCATGAAAATAAAAACTGCACATCGAACATCAACATTCGATATTAAATGCACATAAAAGTTAGTAGTTAAAAGAATAGTTTAAAGATAGAGACGGTCAGGATACAGAGATCCGGTGATTAGTTCTCATATCACTACACTCACATTGTACCTATTGGTGCAGGTGCAAGATAATAGTATGTTGACAGTGTGGATGTAGGACGTAAGTATTAAATTTGAAAGTAATAATAAATAAACATTAAACACGTTGCTGAAATTGTGTTCAAAAATGTTTGAGAAAATAGTTTAGAAAATACGTGTGGTGCGTATATTATGTACGATGTTGCAGAGCAAATTGAAGAATGATCTTTTTAAAGTGCCATCAGAAATTCAGAACTCGATTTATGATCTATAAAGGCGCTCCATAAAACTTTTCGAGTACCTACTTCATCTACCCGAAAAAAAACACTGAAAGACCAATTTCTACTACGTTTTTATATTTTATTTATAAATATAATAAAAATAAAAAAAATATCATTTCACCGTTATTATATCACACAAATTATAGGTCCGATGATATAGGTACAATCAATGTAGGTATATTTATTAGCACAATTTGCTGTACCTAACAGTAAAAATGCTTTGAAAGTTGTATATACCTAGCTCATTATAGTCGAATAGAATTAAGAATACGTATATCATCATATTATATGGTTCAGACTTGACAAATTTCAGATTTATGAAATTCCCTAAGGTTTGTTAAATAATAAATTGAAATATTTTTTATTAAATCTGCAGAATAAAATATGACTATAAGTCAAAAAAATGTCAACCTAATAGGCCATAATAGTTTAAACAACGTTGAATAGTTATCATACGAAAATCTTATAAAAGTCAACTTTTTATTATTTTTATTTTTGAAACTGATGTATAAGAGTAGCTCTAACAAATATTTTATGATTTTACACGCATCTAATTAGACTGGATAGTTCTTTCGTTAAAATATATTATTGTGTACGCTCGAGTAAAACAAAAACGAATGCTCAAACTTATTTTAAAGACAAAGCATGGAATAGTACAATTAAAAGCACATTTTGCACAATATAAATATGTGTAGGTATATCACATAATCATTATGCATATATATATATGTATGTATGTATATTTTATAACGCTCTTCCAATTGTAGTATACGAACATTACAAGGTTCTAGCATTAATGCGTGTTTTTTGTAAGTGTATAAAAAATACAAATCTTTAGACATCAAGAGCCTCTAGAATAAAAAAAAATTCACCTTTTTACATCACTCATATTATATTCTTTTTTTTACATTGTCGTTACATACTCTAGCTGCAAACATTAATCGATTTTCCAGAAGAGAAAATAAAAACAACGGTGATCTACATTACATTTATCTAACACTACGTCTATGAGTTAAAGACGTATGCGCCTACTGCTAGCTTACTGTGTTGTAAGTTTAAATTCTTAAATTTCCATATTTTTTTCATTATTTATTTTGTTTCAAAAATCTTAGACATCTGTAACCTTTGTAAATACTTCAATATTTATTCACTCTTCATATACGTACTTTATTATATTTCATCATTAATTATTACATTTTACAACTTACTTTACACAGATCATCAGTTGTCGTAAAAGGTACATAGTATAATAGTTATATCACGTTGTAATCAGCTTAGCAATTATTTACATCCTGTCAGTAATTGGTTTACTCGACTAAAAACTAAGATTTCAAGTCAAATATCACTATAATATATATATATATTTTTTTTTATAAATTTAATTTACACATATTATACCCAAGTTATAATATTAATCATTACTCAGATCATTTTTATTTTATTTTTCGTAGCAAATATAACAAAAAGTACCACGTGTCTTACTAAAGTATAATTATTAATCTGGCTGTAACTCGATAGGAAAAGAATAATTAATCAGAATTAATTTTATCAAAGAAAAATAAATCTATAGCACTAGAAAACACGATAAATCAGTTTGAATAGTAGTGGATAATTAAATGTTATATAAACGTTGATACTGTAGTTAAGACAAAATGCTTGGAATAAATAATGTAACAAGTCGCTAAGCTCAAACTAATAACATAAAATTTAAATTCTAAATAAATAATTCGCGTTATTACGATTTCAGTTTAAATTGTATTTTTACTCGGACCTGATAAAATATTTTAATGTTGACTCAAAATAGTATAAATATAGATAGAATTAAAATTAACAGTTAAAATTCGACATTGAACTTAAAAAAGAATTATAATTTTTAAATTAAGTTAAACCTTCATTTTTTTTTATTTTATGAAATATTAATAGAACAAAAATGAAATGTGAAAAAATTATATTCTCGATTATATTGTTATAGGTACGTAAGAAAAACACGCACTCGACACTCATATATTTGTTTTGATATGTTTTTATAATTGTCATTGTTTGGTTATTTCTAATATGAATTTCAATTTCAGAAAAGGTTTATGCATAAAACCTACAATCAATACCTAGATACGTATCATATAAAACGAGGTATAGTAGCAAACCAAGTTGTATGCCATTCAATTATTAATAAACGAAAAAGGTAGTTTTTAATTAATCGATAATTTTTACTCTGCAATAGATACAACATGAAAATGTGAAGTGTTCTCATTTTGTTTAATGATTTATATTTACACAGATGATTCTGGATCAAAAGAATGTTAGAAATCTAAATTTTTCTTCACTTTGTTGACTTGAATACAATATTAATCTGACTAGCTACGGTAATATTTTCAACAAGTTATTTTAAAATAAAAATTCCAAAAACCAGAATTTGAAAAAAATCATTATTAAAAGGATAAATGGAAGTGAGCATGGTTAGTGAATTAACCTGTATGTATAAAATATGCTTAGACTCTATGCTGCGATATAACAATAAACAATGAAAGATTGATAAGGGAATGATCATCGAAAGTAGAAACTTGTGTTTTGTACTTACATGGAGAATACATTTGTAGTTTTGGTCAAGAGAGTGAGGGTCGACGAATGAAAGTGGTGAAAAATAGTCGGATTGAAGATAAAGCATGAACGTACATTTTTTCTGGTCATCGATAATAATCGGAAAAAAAACATCCTTGACGGATCACTTCATTTTATTTATTATTCTCACGATCAATAATCCAATTCATTTTTACCACACGAACGTGTAAACAATACAAATCTTAAAAATAAATATCGCTAGGTATCAAATACTTTTTTAATATGCAAAAGACAAGCATTTCCACAAAGTTCATACCGTTATTTTTCTTGATAGATTTATGGTACAAATACAAACATTTATTAAAGAATTCTATTTTATGTATTTTAATATCCAGAGTTTATATAACAATGCTCTCTAGGTATGGTCGCATTACCTATCTCGGCTATTTAAACAAACACTTCAAATTAAGTAAAAAATTAAATCTTTTACATACAATCCATCTGAAAGCATCGTACGACGACGGCATTATCTTATAAACACCACGCAGGTAATGTTTTACTATAATATTATATTTTCCACTATATAGCTACTCAAAAATATTCCTTTGCTACTTCATATACATCAATTTTCCATTACCAGCGTCCGTATTTAAGGTAAACGAAGTATTTTTAACTCTCATCCTAAACACGTCATTATCCCCATTAGTACACATTGTTGTCTTTTATCTAAAACTTTAAACAGTTCAAAATTTGATAGTTGTTTTAATGGCACTTACACAAAATATAATTAAATATTAATAATAATATACATTTACATATACGATATAAACTAATACAAAAAGTCGAATATATGAGTGTCAGATTAATAATTCAATTTGCGGTCAATATTGTTTCACCGGTAAACTTTACGCATTTGGACCATATTCAAATTAGTTAATACTTATTAACTTACAACGCATACATATGCAATGTTTGAACAAAAATTAAACATTTCTTTAATTCAAAAGTTGGCTTGGTCGAGTGTAAATAAAAACTTTTATTTGGGTCATGTAGTTCAAATAGTTCAACCATTAATTAACTGAATTTTTTTACAGAATTATTGTATGTATAGTATATACACAACAGTATTACTATGAAGCCTGGTCATATCATATATTGTTCAATTATTTTACCCAAGTTAACAGGACATGCTCGTTTTACTTCAGCGATATTATTATACGCAAATAAGCAAACGTATTAAGCAATTTAAGTGGATTGTTGGTAGATATTGGCGATAGAAACCTTATCAATTTTTGGGCTGGCGGGGAGTGGTCTGTAAAGGGGCTTGTGGAAAATGACATATTATACATGATACAACACAGCGACCCATTACAGCTTATCACTTTTTATCACACAAATCGCAATATTATACAACGAGTATAACACGCCATTAATTTCATAACTTTTAAATCAAAATCGTATTGTTAACAGAAACAGGGTACAAGAAACAAATGGAATCATTCTTGTTATGAGAGACTATTCATTATATTTCTAAAATATATTTTATACTTTAAACACATTATTATGATATTCTCATAGCGATTCATCAATTAAATGATGCTTGCACCCGGTGGCCTTTGCAACGAAACGTGATGGTAGCTACAATAATATTTAACGAGTTTTCAAACTTCGATGCTCTTTGAAAGTTTTGTTCGTTTAAAACGCGATGCAACTATTGTCAAGAATATAATATATGTTCGCTGCAAATTAGTTACCTAGCCAGCTAGGTATTACTTACTAGTCATAACTAAATTTAATATAATAGTATTACTGTTAAATTATTAAAATTATAGATGTATTGAAACGCAAACGGGTGTTGTAAAAATTTAATTATAACCAAATCAAATACACGTTTAAAAACAATTTAATTTAATAATAATATTATACTTACGCGCAATTATTGAATAGGTAACTACCTATGATATTATAATAGTGTCGTACATTTTTAGAATTTATCACGCCATGCGTCAAAATCATTAAAACGATGTGAGGTGGACAGCGGTGGTAGATAATAAATAAAAATAATATATAAATGGACTTGGAAAAAACAATTCCAACTATGGGCGGTGTGAGATAATAAGAATAATAAACCTATGCAATAATGTGTCAGCCGTCGAAAATCATACGGATAATTTTTTTTCATCTCCATAGAAATCTGATGGTAATACTCAGAACGACCGGAACAGAGAAGCGTTTATTGACCCTGCCGTGATGAAATGACTAATAGTTACTTCATTTTTTTACGTGCACCATCAAGTAATGCAGTCACAAATATCGGATGGTCCATTGTCTAGCGTCACGCCGAACCATCTAAAACGAAATGTTTGCATAACCACATATAGGTATTTTTTATAGACTCGAGAAAAAAAATAAACGAGTCCATTTGGACTATCCCAATAATATTTTTATTATTATAACACAACGTAAACTGTTTGCAATAGTGAAAAATCGTCATTAAAATATTATACTGTGTGACCGGAGAAGACTCGACCGTCTCGAGGACGAGTATAGTAATAATTTAATTTTTAGTACTATATTATTTACCTATAAGATGCGCCGTGCTTTCTTCAACGAATAAGGAACTACACACGAGAAGTTACCAATACAACTTGAGAATTGATATATGCGTAACTAGTACATTCACGGGTATAGATATTAGATATAGGTAGATATAAGTTTATACAAGCAAGCTGTTGGCCCAAGTTCCAACTTTTTAATAAACAGATAATATATTTTTTTTAATGTCTTTAAGTGTGTTTATATGAAGTTTTTAAGTTTTTGAAATTAACCACGCATATTTAAATTTATTTTTTACTGTGAATTTGTTTTTATTTTTGATTCCGTTTTTAAAATTATATATTTTTGACGACTCATGTGTGAATATTATTTATTCAAAGTTAACATACGAAACGTATTTTTTAACTCGCAGTAAAAATCATTAATTGAAAAAAAACATAAACAAGTCAGGTCGTCAGTTACACACTAACCTCCAGCCCTAAGTATGAAAGATACAGAAAGGAAATTGTTGCTTAACTTATATTTATTCTTATTTATACTTTAGGAAATCATCCGTCATACTCCCATTTCCCAAATTACCTAGCATCATTCTATATAGTATATGTATAGGCGGTAAGTATACTAATAACCTAACTTTATATGCCTAAATACATATGTCTTAATTACGATAAATAATTATACACCAATATTATAACATTATTTTTTTTATATGCAATCGCTCCGCAATACGACTGCCGACTATAATACGTCATATACTATGATGTATGTATATTATTGTAATATACGGCAGTATAGGCATATCATTCAAATTTCAAACTGTGATTTCTTGGTAAGGTTAAGTATAATAATTAAATGTTCGGCGATCACATCACTCACAAGTACTTGACATTGGAGAACGCTAGTATCAATGACTGCGACGACGAAACTCCACGTGCAAGTCCGATGGTATTGTATTGTAATATTGTGTTATATAAAGTCGTGGAGGGGAGTTCCTGCAATATTGAATGGCAAAAACGCGCGTGGTGCCGATTCCGTCATATCGCCTACACCAACCCCCCTCGCCCTACCCTGCCCGTGCCGCTCCCTGCATAGTCCTGGCGCGTTCGAGTTTTTTTTAATTGAAGCATCCTGCAGGACCCGACCGATCCACCGCGGGAAGAAACAGTATAATATGATATATATGAGGCGAGAGACTGGAGATATATACATACAGACGTATATATATACACGCACATTGTTTAGTGTTGTGTTTTTTTTATAACACAATATAATACATCACATATTATTATCGTGATGATTGAACTACTGTCGGAGAGGGAGCGACCACCGAACTATATGGAAGTGATGAGAAAAATATTTTTGTATACCATAACGCATTACGGGCGCGAGCGCGCGTGTGTGTGTGAGCTTTAATTATTGTGTACATTACATCGTATTCGATTTACAATCGGTATACATGGCGCGAGAAATAAACATTATCAATTTATCATCGAACTTTTTCTCGGGTTAATTAGAAATTTATATCCGAACGGGATGTATGTATCACCCATAGATACATATTATTTTATACAGATATATAACATTCATGAAAATCCGACTCGGGTATACCATTAATATTGAGACGGAAAACGATAAAACTAAAATAGACACATACCCGATCGTCGTTGCGTGCAAATAACGATGTTTGAAAATGAAAAAATTCCGTTTTTGTTTCTTTTGCTCGCTTCACTAAACGATTGCCATTTCACTGTGTAACAATTTCGTGCAATGTCTCGATTGAGACAAGAAGTATAATTTTCAATAACAGGTGTCCGAGGTTATCAAAATGAATATCGTTCCTCATCACGCGTTTCGATGAAATTCCAATATTTGTGTAGTATAGTATACACGCACAAAATGTTTTTAATGAGGAATCTCGAACCTAACGTCGCTACAGATTGATTATCACCCGTTACGTAACATGAAATTATCGCTATCTCATTTCCTTGAAATATAAACTCGTTCGCAGCTCACATATTTAGTAACAAAATCTAGTTTAATGCAATTATCATTTTTTTGTTAATTTAATGGTAAAATTGTTTACATCAGTTAACTCGTCTAAAAGTATTTAGCCAAAAATTTAATATCCTCATTGTATGTCTGAGTTCAGAAAATAATGAAAAAGCAACAAAAACTTTCAACCTTTTTTATGCATTCATTATTATGGAGTATAAAGGGTGTGTGAGATTAAAAAAGGTTGCATTTTGTGGGAAACGTGACAGCGTGAAAAATCTCTATTAAAACACGTACATAGATAATAAATGTTTTTTTGCTTACGAATCTGTTTATTCAAAATTTAAACTTTAAAAAACATATAATCTCTTAAAACTAGTCCAAGTACGCACTTTTCTAAATTAAATTTCTATGAACTTTAAAAAAAACCATGCATTGAATAAATTGAAAAAATACTACCAAGAAGAAGCTATTCTTATGTTGTACCCACCTACCTAATTTAAATTTAATTTCAACTATTTCTCAGGAAATATTTTATTTCATCAATATTTCAGGGAACATAAAATCGTGTGTTTCGATTTTATTAATTTAAGAGTACGCTACGCACAGTATAAGTGCTACGAGCAACCGACTGCTTTAAAAAATAATGTACATTAGGATACGGCGGAATAAACCCTGGTGCCATACATAATGCAACAGTAATTCTACTGCACCCGAGTCCGTTTGTTACGAATTTGTTAAAATATTTATCTCTCTATCCTTACGAAACCAAAACAAAATTGTTCAACACTACACCATCGGATTTGACTTACGTCCTTTTGACGATAAGTGCACAGTGCGTAATTCCACGGCATTAATGTGGGCGTGTGCACAATAATACTATAAAAGCGTGTTGGTCATAAGCACGCCGAGCACATTTTCTTGACACAAGAAATTTGTTACACTATCAATTTTACCCCCGACCAAAAGCCACCCACCAGCACTTTCAAACGAAATTACTGTACATAACTCATAGCTGAACAATAAATTACAATATACATATATATATATTATATGCATGTATATACATATAAATAAATAGAGTACGATAACATACACAACCACGGATGATGAAAGAACGAGCAATTTGTTATCTATACGCATTTGTTGTATCTTGTGTGAGGGCCACACGAATTAAATAACACTTAAAACATCATGTCTCACACAATTATTATTATACACGTGTTATACGAAACTTTATAATATTTTGATGTCCCAAGTGACCTAGACAAATGCTATACAGATTTCAGTAATATTTCTCTATAAAGGCTCAGAAATATAGCCACACACGGTGGCTTGTTA
>PVMI01080488.1:0-17449 GCA_008528875.1 Aulacorthum solani
AACATTAAAACATCTGTTTTTCAAAATATGTGAATCCATCATTTCCACTGTTAAATATTTGGCGGACTATATTATATTATGGAACCCTCGGCTGAGATGAGTACCTACATCATAGTACCCACTTAACATATTATTTTACAATTTCTATTCTTGAATAAATTTCAATGATTGCATTATCTTATTTTATACGATTTTTTTTTCAATTTCATAGGTTGGTACACCGTGCCAAAATTCAAAAATTCTTATCGCATACTTTGTCTTTGAAAAAAAACCGACAAGACGTATTCCAACTACAACTGTGTAATATATTATAATATGATAAATGTTTATGTTTTGACGTTTTATTTGTATTATTGTATTGCCAATATTGAATATTTGCTATTTACTGTGAAAACTAATAAACAAAATATTATTAACTATTAAATAATAACTAATAACTTATTACAACCATGCATAGCTATTATTTACTAAGTATATAGTGACAATAAATGATAATTAATAGAATCTATTATTCTACTTTTTTCTCCGATTTAACGGTTAACTGTGTAAGTACTACCTAATAATGATTAAAATTTCAATAAATTATGATCAATTATTTTATTCTTAGTTGGTTTGGTTGTGTCCTATTATTGTTGATGGGTACTGTGTAGTCATTGTCTTTTCTTCATCTGTCATACATTTATTAATAGTTTTACTTTAGTTTTCTAAGTAAATTATTTTGTTTCACAGATTTGAAATCTCAAAAAGCGTCATGAGTTCAGAACTGGAAAAAGTCACAGAAGACATTGATATAGCAGTTGATTTACTTGATTTACTGAAATCTAGGTATTTCTTCTTGCGTGCTAAATATGATATTGGTAAGTTTATGATCTATTTTGTATTTACCAATAACATGATTAATTTGATTAAGAGTGATATACATAACAATATACATTGTTTCTGTTTATGTTATTGAGCAATGTTTAATTTTATATTAATACAAAATATTTATTAGTTATTAATGTTCATGATGTCTTTTAGACCTTAACTCTCAAACGGCATATGCATCTAAAGATATTCAATCAGAATATCAGTATGCATCTAATGATCTTCAATCTTTTATAATGCTGGAACTTCACCTTTTAGAGTATGCATGTACTTATGGTATATATTCTATGAACATGTATGCAACTCGTCTAAAAACCAATTTAAATTACAATGACAAAGACCATTATTTTTTAAAGTAATACTTATTAATTACATTATTTTATTTTACTTGAATCATTATTAATAATATATATTATTTGTTTTCAGACTTCTTAAAGACCACTTGCGTAGTTTAATCGAAACTAATAAAGATATTAGAAATATTTCTGCAAATCCTTATAATAGTTTTATTTCATACATAAATTCATTTAAGGTATATGCAAATGTTTTGAATAGTGTTGACGTATCAAACATCACTCTACTAAATGAAACCCATACCAACAAGTGAGTTTGATAGATTGAAGATATATATTTATTTTTTAAACACCGTGAGTTTATTACTCCATAAGTTACTTACTAATAAGTTGATATATTCATCACCCAGGAATATACTGTAATCACATAATACATAGTCGCATTATTTTATTTTATTCTTTATTTATGTGTGTTATTAAAAAGCCTATAAATATTTTGTGTTACCTATATTCCATTTTTTCATGAAAAGACTCATTGTAATATTACAAATGTCCACTTGAATATAGTTTCAACCAAATTATGTACCTACCATGGCTTCTAAAGTTTATGTCTAGGCATGATAATTCACAAGGTGTAATGTGATTTTACATTAGCAAAACAAATCTATTCTTGTTTTATTAAATATAGTAGAATTCAATATTAAAAATACTGTTGTGAATTGTATAGGAGAAAGAATAAGCTGATGAAGAAAATTTCAAAAATCAATCTTATGGCAAATATTATTACACTATTTGTGTCTGACCATATTACAGACTATAAGACTGAAGATGGACGGGCTGCTTTGAATATTTGTTTAAAGTATAGAACTACTAGAAGCATAGAATATTATACAAAAAAATGTAATTCAAGTTAATAAGAACATTTGAATAGTTTAAGTTTATATATTATATAAAGCGTAATTGTTATGTGTTAGGTATAAATCCATGAAAACAAATGTATTTTTTTGAATTTTTTTATATTTATTTTTGAATTTTATATATCTATTTTATTTAATTGAAGTTAATCATATTCTTAACATTTAATAACATAATCAATATTATCATTAGCTACTTAAATCTTTTAATTTTACTATAAACTGTACAATATACCTGTAATTACAATATAATGTAAGTAAACATAAAAAACTCCAATGTAAACTCTTATTATTTTTATACTTATTGATTAACCGTGTACAAAAATAGTGTTTTTTTTTTCAAATAAAATTCTTTATTTTTAAAAATGTATGTGCTCAATAATATAGTTTTTTATTGATTATAAATTTTAAAATTTATATATTTTTTATATTCTAGATAATGATAAAACATGGTGGTGTTTTTAATTGCAAATGTATAAGGAATATATTGCGGATTTTGGTACCCTTAGCCGTCCAAGAAACACATATTTTAAAATGTTCAAAGTATTAAGCTTTTCATGTTAATATACATGCGGATTTTTTTATACTATGAAACTTAAACTTTTATAGTTTTTAATACATAAATCCAAGTTTGATTAAATGAGCTTTATTTAAATTTATTAAACTGTATAAATATTACTGCACACCAAATTCTTCTACACATTTTTGGGTCCATATTTATACAAAAAAAACTACTAAGATGAAAATTATGCAAAATTAGTTATTTAGAAGTTGTAAACTTACATATAATGATTGATAAATGTTTATGTACTATTTCTTATTTTTGTATGATGGAATTCCTACACACAAAACTCATTGATTAAGAATTAGTTATTATGGAAAATATTTCTTCTTTGAATGCTTCTCACAACACTAGCTTAGGTTTATATCTAAGAAACTGAAACTCATTTCTGAAATACTATTTTTGGATATTCCAATCAGGTTTGTTGTGTGTCTAAGGTACAGTGATTGAAAATTGTATGAATTGCTCACAACAAAATAATTTGCAAAATGACAATATCAAGTTGTGTAAATATTCCCATTGTACGTTAGTTTTTCCCTATACAGATTAAAAAACTGGGATTTACTATTTTTAAAGTACCAAGAATCAATCAGATAAAATTTGCCACCAGAAACCATACTCAAAGTTGAAGTGACCTTCAAAATACGTTATGAGAAACACAAATAGCAAAACACACATTGTTAACCTTATACTTTTCTATTAAAAATGTGCAAGTTATAATTGTGTTTCATGTGTCAGAAACTCAGAAAGGTTCAAATTTCTTTGATTCAATGATCAATAACAAAGTCTAATAACTCATATCCAATGTAGAAATCTGAATACCATTTAAGATGTTTTGAGGTCTTGGATCTACTACTTTTTTGGTCATAAAAAACATAATATCTATTTTATTGAAGCCGGAGTAAATAAATTGCAGTTGCCAATGGTCTTGTACATTTCTACACATTTTACATAAACAATACATTTTAAATGCAACGTACAACCTAATAATAGTAATAATTTTATAATTATTAATTAATCTAATGCCTGACCCATGTACAACACACACATATTATGATATACATACTTTTTGTCACCGAGCAAAAAAGTTGAAATGTTTTCTTTTCCACTTATAAATGTTTATTGATGATAAAAAAAATATACGGTTATATGGTCCAAATTTCAGTCTTTAAATAATTTTTATTTAGGGCAAAACATTCTAGATATCACAGTGTTAAAAAATAATAATAATGTAAAACCCTAACAAATACAAGTCTTGGTTGATATTTTATTACTGTGCATTTAATTTGATGAATGAGCTTCCCAAATTGTACTATAAATTATTACTTTAGACATAGCAAGTTTAAATGTCAATACTTGAATGAATGAATGATTATTAAATGGTTCATTTATATTCTTGATTAATTTTTTTTTTTTTTTAAATAATAATTTTAAGTTAAAACCCTAAACTAAAATAATTATATCTATCTACTAATTTATAATTATTAAAAACAGTGGTATAGCCAGGATTATGAAATGGGGCAAAGGAGGAGTTAAGTATTAATTAAACCAAGTTTTTTTTTAGGTTTTCATAAATGAATATTACATATATTAGGAGAAAAAATGTCGATTGGATGAGAAGGGGGTTGTTTAAACATCCGAACCCCCCTGGCTATGCAACTGATTATAAATGCTTTTCTTATTTTGAAACACATCACTGTCGTCTGTTACTGTTTCATTGTACACTCAAAATCAAAAACACAATATTTGAGATAATTTTGTTTTGCTTTCATAACATTAGTTTTTAGCTTTTTTCATACAAATATTTATATAATTACTTGCTGTAAATAGTATCTTTTTTTTCTAAAATTGCTTGATAGTGTTTGTTAATTAAAAAAAGAACTATATATTAATTTTTTCTTAAGTCTTAGGCTGATAATAAAATAAATTCATAAAATCTTTTTTTTTGATAAGTAAATATTAATGACTTAGCAACAAATCCTAGCAAAAATTAAATTAAATTCAAAATTGTATACCGTGTGTAAAACCTAAATTTAATAGTTTCAAAACATTAATATTAATACTAAGTCTTCACTGTTTGTGAGACTTGGATTTTGTTTTTAATCATAAAAATAAAAAAACAATAATTATAACATAATAATAATAATAATAATAATAATAATAAAAATAGAAAAACATTTAAACTTGCTACGTAATACGTATTCATTTCAATATCAAATTGATAATTACCATCATACATTTATACAATAAATGTAATTGAAAAAAAGTTAATTTTTGCATAATATGCATACACCAACATAATTGAAACCAATCACATGGCATATAAATGGATACATGTTGTACATAGACATACGTCTAAATTTAAGTTAACAATATAATGAATGTTCCCGAACAGCCAATAGGAAACCAATTAGTTACACGTGTATACAGCTGCCTTACTTCAAGCTCATCCAAAATAAGAAAACAAGCACTTGTGTGATAAACAATTTTGATCTTTAGTGTTAAACTTTAATACAAACAAAAATAAAAATAAAATAAATATTTCTGGCTAAGTTTTAACACAATCATCTTTTTAACGGTCATTTTAATAGATCTTAAATTTGAATACCAAGCCTCCCCCCACAAAAAAAAAACAATAAATCATTTAAAGTTATCTCATTAGGCTCATATCAACATATCAACACTGGATTATTTTTATCATATTCGTGCACAAGAGATTTAATATGAGACAACTTGTTATGAAGGTAGTCAAAACGTGTTTTAGCTGCTTGATATTTATCATCATGTTTTCTTTCATTATATTCTTGTAAAATTTGGTTTTCTAAAATCTACAAAACATATTTATATTATTAATCAAATAAATCCTAGAGCAAACAGATAATTTATACCTTATACTCGTTTGAGCCTTTAGGATAAAGCAACATCCGATCTTTTAGCTTAGCAAATTTATTTCGAACAGGATCCATAATTTCAGCGAGGTGTTTGTATTCTTTATGACATTTCATAAATTCTGATTTATATTGTTTCTTTTGCTCCTTGTTTGTTATTCGTACAAAATCTCTGAAAATAGAAATTAACATTTTGAAAGTCTAATATGTTTTTATAATCAAAATAATATTTTAGTACCCATTTAAGAATTTTGATAATATACTTACTGAATATATTTGGGTATTGGATTAGTATGAGAGGGCGCATGAGTAGGTGATCGTATAGTTGACTGAGTACTAGATACAATTGGTGGAGGACTATTTGATAACATTTTTTTCTCAGGTGACGGTCGTTTGAAATGTGAAACGCGCAATTTTTTTGTCTGGAAACCATCTGCACTATTAAAGTAACCTGGTCTTTTGTTACCATGAGCATTATTAGGAGGACTACTGGGGACGGTGCTACTTGGGGATTGTTCACTGCTGCCAGAGCTTCCAGTATCACTTAATCCAGGAGGTGTTAAATTTTGAGGCTTCCGTCTAAATATTAAAATGAGATTTTATAATTATTAGAGAAGAAAAATAATATTTCTTTTATGATATAATAAACAGATTATACAACAAAGTTTAAAATATTATATTGGATTCGAAGAATTAACTTCTAACAATAATTGCTATATATGCAGGCAAGTAGCATACTTACTTTACATAATTATAAATTATATTTTTAACATTATTTAATATTTAAATATTTTTTTTAAATTTCTCCTTTTATCATTTTGAATACTTAAAGTATTATACTAGAATTTAATATTTTTAGATAAGTAAAAATCGGAGTTTAGTCCAAAATATAATATGTACATTTTGCACTTTATTCGATTAGATTTAGATTTTTTTGAATCGGTACCTTTATTTGTAAAATGTCTAAAATAAATATAAACTAACATTTCAATTATTTTTTAATTAAAAATGTTTGAATTTTCAAAAATGAATAGCAATAGTGAAACTATTGAACATAAATAAAAAATTGTATTATTTTTGTTTAAATGGTTTCTATCAATATATATTTATAATAATTTGACAAAGCATTATTTTTCAGTAATAAAATAAATATACAATTGTATTTACCGTTTTAATACAATAAGATCCTGACTACTATAAAATGGCCAGTCTTCTTGAACATCGTTCCAAACATGCCGTAATAGATAGTATGCATTATCTTTTGATAGTGCTATGTGACTAAGAACTGACATTATTTGTGTTCTATCTTTATCTTTCAAACCATCTAAAAAATATATAATTAGTAATTTAAACAAACATATTAAACACACTAAAATTTTTAACAAACCTCTATTTAATATACTAATTAATTCTGGTTTCTTGTATGGCCTTAATGCTAAAAGATGCATAATTCTATCTCTTAATGGTTTTTTGCTAATATCTGATGTATGATTGGCTGGTAAAGGGATATGCGGGGGTATAGGTTTGGAAATTATAGGTTTTGGAACGTTATTTGTAATATTAACATTATTATAAGAATTATTATTATGACGGTTAGCTCTTATTTGAGCAGGATTTTTTCGGATCTTGCGACTAAGAGCTGATTTGCTGTCGAGTTCAATTTCCCGTGTACTGTAAACAAAGAAAAAATTATGTCTAATTATAGCTATAATTTCTACTATACTTTTCAGTTAATTTAAGAAACATGCAATTTAAACATCTTTTACTGTCTATTTGTTCTTATTTTTGTTGGTAAGACCAAAATCAACTTATATTTTTGAAAAAAACTAATGATTAAATTTTAATTTTTAGTTCATGTTTTTGTGTTACATTTTGGATATTTTATTTACTATCACATTAGAACAAATATATCGCACCCAAAAAATAACCATTAATATAAAATTATAAGTGCAAAAGGTTAAAAATATATTTTAAAACGAATAGCAACTATACATACCATGATTTTTTATGTAATTCTTCGACCGCAACCATTCTATGTCTAGTAGCTTCATATACATCATCATTCGCAAGTACTCGTATATGTCTATTCAAGGTACCAACATATTCTAATGATCTATACACATAAATAACATAGTCAATATTTTGGCCACTATCGTGTTTTAATAGGTATGTATTTGACTTTTTAGAAAATACCTAGAAGTATTTTGACGAATACATTCAAAGCTACTTCGAGGAGCAGCAGCGTCTGTTGTATTGGATAAACTAAAGTCAAATGTATAATTTTTTGATATGCTCGGTACGCATAATTGCTGAAATAATAAACATAAAATTTAAAATTAATTTCATTAATAATTACTAAGTACAACAATGAATACTTACGCCTTCATTGCCTTTAAATTGTATTCTAGGTTTTGGAAGGTTTTCTGAATTACCCTGAAAAATAAATGAATAACACATGAATAAATATTAATTACAATTAAGATTTATTTATAGACATATTTGATTTGATTATCCTATCTGAATCCCACATTTTTTGTATAAATAATGACTGGATTAGACCTAAAACTAGGTTGAAAGGATTAAAGGAGATTACATTTTTTTAATGTTCAGAGGAATGATACACTTATATTTTACACCATAAAAACAAGTATAACTGATAATTAATTTTTATTAAATCAGCATGGTTTTAATGTAGATTTTAAATTTAAATATCTTATCTTGTTTATTGTATAAGTTATAACAATAGTAAACAACTAGGGAATGATAATTTATTATCGATAAATCTATAATTGAACAATATTGATAATCAAAAACATAACAATAAATACATTTTTAAATACAGGTATCAGCCATCAGATATGTGTGCAATGTACATATTATACAATTTAAGTATTGCAAATTGTTAGAAAGATTAAAAAAATGATAAATTTGCCAATAATTATTATTTCGGTACCTCATTTATTTTTTAAATAAATAAATTCTCACTATGTTGAAATTACTCAATACAGTAAAATGTATTATGTTCTTATTTACTTATATCTTTAACTTTAATGTCTTACGTTAAACACGAATTACGAACATGTTACCTTATTTAAAATATAGTGTAGATGACGCGCGAAACTATAATTATATTTTTGTTTATTTATAACATAACAAACCGAGGAATGTTTTAGTATTATTTTCTCGGTGCCCGTAGTTAATAATATATTATGTTTAGTTTAACTATATAAATATACTATATAATAGTTATTCATTACGTTTACCTATCCATTATAATATTATGTTAAATTACTTTTTAAAATTATTTTTATTTTTTCGGTTAAATGTACATCTAATACCAACCGTATATGTTTGTTTTCATTGCATTGTGTTTTAAAATAACATTATCTCTGCATTAAACAAGGGGGACACGTCATTTGTAGTGAATAAAATATTGTTAAATGTTTGACATGTTAATAAAATATGTGTTAATAATAATAATAATGGATGTCAAATTGTTATTGGTAGGTCATTCTCAGGCTTCACACAGGTAGCTCTATGAGAGAGCTGGCCTATTGACGTGTATGACCCAAATACCAAACTCTTAGTCTGTAACAGCAGCAATAGTATATAATATATATATATATATATATAAATATATAAAAAAATAGTATGGCAGCAGCGGTAGTAGCGAAACTTTCACTTTTTGTCATACAATTGGTCCTGACCTTGTCCTCAACGTAGACAAATATTTAAGCCTTGCCTTGTGTATTAATTGTATTTATTCGAGTTATGCCATTTTAGAGTAACCAATAATAATAATCTTATACTATATGGGTAATAAAGCATTAATAATAAATAGCTATTGCAGAGGCAGTGATAGATTTTTGAGAATTTTACGTAAAAGTGATCGTGGAATTGAGAACGAAAATAATGACCAAACTTACCTAATATTATAATCGAATTACAAATTTACTTATATGAAGCCCAACTCACTATTACATTAAAACAGTAATTTTAAATATTATATTTTTTTTCGCAAAATACCAAACGTCACCAAATAACCTTGAACAGGTATTACATTGTTTTAGTCATATTAATATCTGGTCGCCTTTTAGGAAAAATCAACGATACACTTCGTATAACTTTGTTAGAAACGATTTGACACGTGGTGGATTCGTGAAAATAATATTTGAACGCGTATTATTATTATTAGAGTACGTACACATTTTTATTTGTTGCGTATTACTAATGTTTCACGCGAAAAAGCGGGTGAAAGTACGAGTGCTAAAGACGAAAGGATAATTATGTTACATACATAAACTATAATTCTGCTTTACAGCCAGTTAAAACCAGTTTTTGCTAAACAATTATTATACAGTATGAAGAACACAAAATAAGTTCTTATCATAAAGTTTTAGCCCAGATATTATTTTTTTTTATTAGGATACCACCTTGAAATGTAATAAATATTTACCGACTGTTATTGAATTTTGCAGTTGTTCGACAGGTGAAAAATAGGTAGAAAATGCTTTAAAGCTAGAGTATTGAATTCTATTGAAAATACAACAATATTCAGTTTCTTAAGTACCTATCTAAAAATTCTATAACTAAAAGGAAGTTACACGTATTTAATTGAATATCATGGGTACGATTCTCGTAAACTTTTAAATCACAATGATGAGAAACTAAAATAAGAAAAAAATTATGGGCACCTATTTCGTTTATTTAAGTTTAACTGAATTTGAAGTAACGGACTTGGGAACTGTACATATATATGAAACTCTATTAAAAAATGAATCCTGGATCTAGAGAAACATAATACGGTTTTGAATGGACTTCAATGATATTTTCACTAAATCTTAATTTCGTAGATTTCGTTTACGAAAACTAAATTAATTAGTTAGTTGTTTATACTTTGACCTTCATTTTATTTCGTCAACATTGTCGATAAGCCAGCTGACATTGTACAGGAAAAATAAGTACAAACGTAATTCACCATTGCCACTGAGTTCTATGCACTTAACAATTATTTTTCGGTTTTCAAAAAGTAATCTACTCAGATAGATATTTTATAATAATAAATAGGTTTAAATCAACTATGTAATACTTCAATTATTAATAAAAAAATAACAAATAAATTAAAATTGTTTAGTTCTTTTTATTTGAATAGTGAACTACTATTTGCGATGACGGTAATAAATTATTAAACCATAACAATGATAAAGTTAATTATGTTTTATGACTTATGACACATCTGATGGGGTAATAATATGTAGCTAATCTATAACACATAATAAACATAGAATAAACAACTGTTTTGCTATTTTTGATAGATGCAATGTTTTTATTTTACATATAAACATGATAGGTAGTATAATATAAATTTAAAGATAATTAGTATTATACACACTTAATTTAATCAAAGGCCTAGGTAGAATTTTTGAAAACAGATGGATAGTATCGTAAATGTATCGTAAGTGATGCAAATGGTACCGATATATTATACATTTAGTAAACCTAAAAAAATTGTATGTTAGAAAAACAATTTTATAAGTGAAATAAAAAAAGCTTTTCACCCGTTATAATACCCCTCGGTGATTTAAATTGAAATCTTTTAAACATTGTTGCCAAATCGCAATTGAAGAGATAAAAACGAGTTTAGGAAACAGATGGTTAGGTTAATTTAATGGTCGAAAAAAATTAATTTTTATAACGGAATTAATTAATTTATAAATAATATTCAAGGACAATGAAGTATTTACGTGTGTTTAAAATACGTACAAATCTTTAAACAAAAAGCCAAATATATTTTATGCATAAAAATGAAATATCAGAAGTCCATTTAATATGACTATAATGGCTAACGTATAATTCCTAATAACTATAATCTACTTAGAAAACGTACTTTATTGAAATACTATACAATACACGTATGATAACATTTTATAAACCAGCATTTCTATTAATAGTCTTTGTGGTGTTGGTAAACGATTTTATAATAATTATAATAAATTAATTAAGAACAATCCAAAACCAATTATTTCTTTTTTAAATAGGTATCCTGAAAAGTGTTACGCGAAAAAGAAAGAAATAATAATTCTCTTACCTTCGTTTCGAAACTATGAAAAAATCTTTTATTGGGTTTATAAAAGTGTGAACCTAGTTGTTTTGGAAAACGTAGATGCTTTTTAGAGGAAAATTTAACAATTCCTACACAAATGAAAATAGCCTACCCAACTTAAAAAAAAAATGTTTTTATAAAATACTTGTTTTAATTTTAATATAATTTACGAGATAAATTATGACAAACATTATAGTTAATTTTTTGAATGTTTTAATAACTTAACATTAAAAATTCAAATTATTATTTGTAAGCATTTTTGGTTTTATTAGAGTAAATTTAGGTATAGTAAGAACTTAAAAAGCTAATATACTTCAATCATTTTACTTAAGATTTGAATGTTTATAAAAATATAAATAATAATCATCTGTTAAATAATAAAAAGTATGCAATAATTAATAGGAGAGTATACTTCACTGAGTAGGTTGTTAGTTTCTGTTTAAAATTAGCTCTCATAAGATAATTTAAAATACTATTATATTTTTAATAAGAAAGATATAGAATTACCTAAATAGGGTAGGTAGATGATATTATAACTTTTAAGTAAGTGTTTCAGGAGGTTTCTGTTAAGTGTTATCACCACTACTAATTGAGCTATTACCACACTTGTAATTACCAAGCGTTTGAACCCAAACCCAAATCCATAACACCCATAAAAAAAACATTATAAATCCATCACTAACTCCAAAAGTCTTAATGATGTAATACCTGAAGGTTAAATTGAAAATATATAAATGAAAAAATTAACCACCCCAAATTAATATTGTTCTTCAAAATTAACATGATACAATATTACTATAGGTGTATATTATATGAGGATCGTAGAAAGTATTTAATGACTAAAAAATTAAATAAGTATATATTTTATATGATTAACATATTTTTAGGGGATAACACTTTTTTTTATTGCTGACCAACACCATATAAATAACTTGAAAATAAAAGTTAAATAAATTAACTGAAAATTTGAAATCTGCACATTAGGACTTTTAAAAGATGGTTTCTTCGACAAAGTCTTCCCACGGGGAGGCCTCTTCGCTCATTCATATGATTTAATTTTTATTACTACAATCTAATTTTTTTTTTATTGAAACTTTGTAGGTTTATAATTTATTTCAACATTTACAAATGAATACTACAATCTAATTAGTGTATAGTTAATTTATGTAACAGATGGCCAATATAAGAATTTTGAGAACAATAAAAAAAAAGGTTTCTAATTTATCTAAGCCTAGGTATTATTATACATACATTTTCAATTAAAAAAATCACTAATCAATTAAATAAGAATGAAAAATAGTATTTTATAATAAATGTATATAAAAGGTATTATAGGTAGGACATGAGGATGGCAGTGAGACATATTGTACGAGGCCCAGTAATCGGAATTCTTCTATGATAAACTAACAATACCTAATAAAATAAATAATAAGTAGGGAATATTGTTGCATTTTCTGTGCCCCTTCTCCACACACATATTGAACTGTCCTAGTCTGCCCCAAATAAATAATTTAGTTATTTATACCTACCTAATAACCTGATTCTATCTATTAAAATATTATCAACAGATAGTCAAAAAACTAAATTATAATTACTTAATATATTCAGTATGTATCTATTAATAGAATTAAAACACTTTGTACTAGCATGATTACTTCAAGCAGGACTCCTCAGTGTAATATTAAACTATTCATTTTAAAAATAATTACCTAAAATACAATAACTTATACCTCCATAAGATCAACTGTATAAGTAGTGAGGTTTAAGATTAATTAAACCTCTTAACCAAACCATAGTTTGTAAATAATATTGATTGAAATATAATATCTACCTAAATTTAAAATAATATATTACACCTAAAACTCTCACCCTAAATCTATCTTTTCCCTTCTTTTATATTACACATAGAAACAAATACATTTTTTATTTACATAATTTATACAATAAGATACCTAATAATAACATATGATTTAAAAATAATTCTCATGCTATGAATTAATATTATTATATAGTATAAAATAAATTTTGACCAACTATAAGCAGTTCATACAATTTGTTTTACTGTTTGTATAATTGATAAACATTATATGAGATGACATACCTATTATATTATTTTTGAGAACTATCAATCATTAGAATTGATAAAATCAATTAGTCATCATACCGTTTTAATTTTTTTTATTTTTTGTGAATGAGATAGTAGATGGAAAACAAATACATACATTGAATTTTTTTTTCATTAACTTTCTTACTAATACCTAGATACTTTAAAAAATAAATATGATTTTGATATTTTTGAAGTGGTTTTGATTGGAATTTTCTTCTAAATTTCTTAACTTTTTAAGTTTAAGCTTACAAATGTACTTATTTCAAAGAGAGCATAATTCAACTTTTTTTTTGGTATAATATAAAAAAAAGTTTTTCATGAAAAAAATATTACATTATTAAGATAATTGTAACTACTTTTTCGGTACCTAGGTAATGATTGCATATATGTGTATTTTTATTTAACTATGTACATAGTTAATGAGTATTTATGTAGCAAATAGTTATCATAATTACCCTAGGTGTCTAAAATAAATAATAATTGATGAAAGATTTAGTATTGGTACCTACTCTTCTAAAAAGTAAGGAAATCTAGTTTAATTTACAATTTAAAAATATTATGGCATATTTGAGCCTAAGGATATATTTTTGCAAAAATTTGCAACGCTCGATTAGATGAGTGTTAATACTGTTTTTAAATGCTTTTTATTAGGTATGTACCATATAAATTACTACTAGACTATTGGAACAATTTATTGCTATAATTAAGATCAAGTATTTTTATTCAAACATTAAAAATAATCCATGAACCTATTTAGCGAATATTGTAAAATGTTTGTTACATAATCATTAAAGAAGGTCAGAAGGAAGGTAGCATAAATAATCTTATTTAGACCAACAAAGCAACAGCCATTTTCTTAGACAAATTATGTTTTAAAGTTTTCTTTTAGCAAACTCAATGAACAGAGTTATTTTTTTAGGTATAAAAGTATAAATGTATTGAACTACTGACATTTTTTTACTGTTAAGAACCGACAATGATAGGGGAACTGTTTTCACTCTGATTTTCACAGAGCTTCTCTTTAGGTATTGAACTACCCAATTAGATACTAATGTCAATATGATAAAAATTAAGATTCACTTAAAATTATAAGTCAAAAGAACTTGAAGTCATAAAATGATTTAACATTTATACTATTGTCCACAAATATTCAGGAAATGAAGGCATTACTAAATGTATGTTCCTACCTACTTATATGTTCCTAATTTTTAATTACCTAGGTACTATTATTAATACTAGGAAAGATGTGAGTTTAAAAATGTACAAATACTTTAGTTGGATGAGTTACTAAAATTGTACTGGTTTTAAGTGTTAAATGTTAGTACCTATCCCAGTTACGTAACTTAATAGGTAGTTATTTATTTGCATCTATACATCGGTATTAAAATTAGAGTAGGTAATCGAGTTTATTTCAATTCAAGTTACTGAAAAGTATCAGTCCAACAAAAATACAGACCTAATTAAATTTGTTGCGCCTTGCACCAGCAATGTTAGCTAAAAATACCTAATCCAAATTCATTCCTAGAATTTCAATACCAGTAGGTAATAAAAAAATTGAAGAAATTGACAGTTTGTACTACATTATGCAACAAAAATGGGTACCTAGGTATGGATTTTGATTCTAGTAAGGGCACTAAAACTGCGACAAGCAGATTTGAGTGATGCGGGTCTACAACACATCAATATGTGGACAATATTGAAAACCAGCTGTTTGAAACATTGAGATACACCTAGGCTCAGAAACAATGAACGGACATTGGCCCGATATTTGAGTTAATAGATTGTTGGACACCTTCTGTGGCCAAACTCCGCAGATTGCCAAAAAAATGAATTGGGGCAGTGAACAATGAGGGAAAAATATTGCCAAGCGAGTGAGGGGGTCTGAAATCGGTTTAAAAGTCCAGCAGACGGAGGTCTGCCAAACTTGGAGACCCCCCTGTGATGGGTGTCGAAAAATCGGGGCCGCAGAGGTAGGCACTCGGAATGAGTGGTGCAAGTCGGTGCCCTGGGCCAAAAAAATCGTAGGACCGACGTGAGTGGATGTGCGGACGTGGCCGGAGGGAAACGAGTCGCGCGGGACGAGAGCAAGAGAAATCGCGTAGGCGACGGCCCAGAGGACGGAGGGGTCCCAAAAGCTGCGAGTACAAACGATCGCCGAGTGAGAAAAGATCGTCGCGTAGATCGCGAAAAGGTCCGTAGGTACTTGGGTCTTGTTCTTACCTGTTGACAGCACCGCAGGTAATCCTCGACGGCCTTCAGACAGGAATCGGTCAGCTTGACGAAGAACAGAGTTTTGTTCTTGCCCGTCCTCTGCTTGGGCATGAGGCCATTGTTCTGGTTCGACGACAGACTGTATTGCACCCCGGCGGTCAAAGCGGACATCGCGGCCGATCTGTCGTGGCGACTGGCGACTGTTTGCGGGCGCGTTCACGGTACGCGGTCGGCGTCGTCACGTCGTCGTCAATAGAGAGAGGAAAATGATTTCTTTTAGGAAAAAAAAAATTTAATTTTTTATTATTATTATTATTACTATGATTATTATTATTATTATTATTATTACATCTACAAACGAATCATAATCGCACCAGCGACGGTCGCGGACATGTACGCATAGGGAAAAGATTACGAGACTACTATTATATTAATACGAGTTGTATTACACTACTTCGATAGCTGCTGATGGTGATGGTGCGAGATACCAGGTGCACACGGGACCGTCGTGCTGATACGCACACACCTGGGCCTCCCGCAGTAGTAGTGACGTCACGGACGTACGATGTCTACAGGACGGCGCAACGGCCAACGATTGCTCCATAGACGTCGTCGCGCCAGCAGCTGCTGCTGCTGTTGCTACTTGCAGTTGGCGCAACACCGTTTTTTGCGATTACCTTCCGCCGCCGCCGCTGCCGTCACTAGTCCTACCGTCAAATACTGCCACGGTGCCGCTACAACTACTACCAGTCAGTAGGTACTGAACGTAGGTATTTTACTTTCTTCGATTGCAAATAAGGATTATAATTTATAATATCATTATTATCCTGCAGTACACGGGATTTTTCCCTTTTGTCCAAAACCGGAACATGTTGAGGAAAGGCGTTTGATTTTATACTCGATGGGGGTATAGTATAGGGGTAATTTATTTGACACCCATCAACAAGTCAAACTAATTTATATTATTTTGATATTTTATGGCCGAGGGATGGGATTACGCAAATCAAAAACATTTAGCCCTTGATAGTAAAAATTCAAAATTAGAGTATGGTACATATTCTTTTTTATTTATTTGTTCTAGCAGTACCTATTATAGTGGTAGGTACCTACCTATAAATCAAAACGATGATAATACAATTATTATTTTTTTCTATTAGTACCTATAAGTAGATTACACCATAAATGCACCGGTAAGTCAACAACACAAATGGCAAACATCCTGCTGCTCGATTTGGGTTCAAACTTGAAGCTACAACTGCCCATGTCCTGTTGAAGCAAAGGCCCGAAAAACTTGTTCTGTGATACTACTAATGCGACACACGTGCAATAAAAATCGGTATGCGCCCACGATTGTAGGTCGTGTTGCCGTTCAGGGGCGCCCGTCAACTCGTCAACACGTTACTGGGAAATCGGGGCCGGAAAAAAAACAATAAAAACCCAAAACCGAGGAGCGAGGATATCCGTATGTATTTCGCGCGTGGTATGGAAATGGAATGGAATCGTT
>PVMI01080514.1:0-23741 GCA_008528875.1 Aulacorthum solani
AATTGGTATAGGTACAGTAGTCAATATTTACACACAATACATTTTTTTTACATTTTATAAGTTAGTTTTGAAAATCGCTTATTTATTGTTAAAATACTCATCAAATGAGCAACTGAGTAAGTATAATAGGGACACCAAGAGTTAATGTAAGAAGATAAAAGTTATAATTTTTGGAAGCTGTTGGTGCATTGTTACAGAGATCGCCGTGACAAAAACACATAAAAACTTTTTTATAGTCCCACATGGTGTCATCGCAGCGTTCTTCCCCATCTGAAGGTCCTCTCTGCAAACACGTTCTTTGTGTTGCCGTGTCGAATTCTTGTTCTTTGGCATCAGAATTTCGTGTCTCAATTATTTTCCCACACCATCCCGACGCACAAGGCACAGCTTCCACTCCAATACCGGATTCCAAGCTGATCTGCGTGAGGTTGGTGTATTTAAATCGATCCTTACAGCTTCCTAAATCTCCACGGGAACGGCAGCTGAAACATCGTTTCACAACACCGTCGGAAAATTCGATCAGTATTGACGCTAAGAGAATTGTTACGACAATCGACTTATTGTTCATAGTGCAGTGTGTTAATGACTGACGAGTGACGACCAAATATTGAATGCTTGCACCTAACACGATTTGTATGCCATACACATACTTTCACTTTAACTCTCGATGCAACAGGTAAAATAATGCGTAAGAATATAAGATAGGTATATAGGTATGGACTACAGGATAAGGATTTGTATACATGTTTTTCTTACAATTGTGTATGGTAAATAAACAGTTACTTTGCAAGTTTTCTAAACTATAGGAGAAAACCCTTTTTAGAACATATTTCATTGTAGCCTGAAAATTATATTACATAGCTATACATAATATTATAATATTATGTAGTTTTAAATATGGGAAGAATTTATTATAGTAATAATAATATCTTAATAGTAGGTATTTGAATATTGTAGACTCGGTAGGTAGGGTATAGGTATTGGTAGCAATGAAAAACAAGAATGACGACACCATGGTGTGTGGACTGGAGAGAATGGAATACCTTGTATTTCAAATTCAAAATACAGAGTGATTGAAAGAATAGATGGCAGCAGGCCAATTCATCTAACAGCATTAAATCCTGCGTGGATTTCTTTTAGTTTTAGACTTTAGGGGTAAATTCTGAAGTCTATTCATGGTTGTGTTCAAATTTGTCTAACATAATATTATTTTCATTTAATTGCATGTACTGAAATTCTATCAAAAGAGAAAATAAAAAAAAATTAATATTTGACGCACTCTGTATGATCATATCTCTCAAAAAATGTCTGATATCTACTTTAAATTAGTAAATACCAGCAACCAGTCGGCAGTCGCCAAATGCCAATCACAATGACTGTAAACACTAACTTCAAACTTGTAACGTTGATAAATTAGTAAATTACTGAGTAGTTACTATACTTACTTGTTAGTGCTTACTACTTAGTACTTATGTGCGTTGCTGACTGTCGGCTAGAGGGTACTGGCCGCTTCTGCTGCTGCTTTACCGGTAACTAGTAACTACAACGGTATTACAGTAGTGTACGCCGTGTCGCCGTACGGTGTAGTGTGTACAAAAGTACATCATTGCATTATGTCGGTGTGAAAATCGTCTACAGTCCGTGTCCCCAGGCCTCTGAGTATATCATAGTTTTATTTGTATCGTTGCCAAGCCAGTTTGCAATTAAATTCTTACTATTTCGTAATTGTTCTTTAATTTTTTTATCAATTATAACCTATTGTTGTCGAATAACTCTGAATCTACAGAATGTTATAGGTAAGAAATATCCACCATATTCAAAGAATATTAGATTTCATTCTACTGTTTAATATGCTTTTGAACTATTTTTAGTATTTTGAACTGAGAAAATGAATGAATCTGACCACCAGAATGGGGTGCATTGCATGCGTACTCCGAGATCAATTACCGAAATGCCTTATGTACCACAAACTCCACCAGCTGGCCTTGCTTCACTTTACATGTTGTGTAAAAGGATATACCCAGATCAGTGTAATCCTTTACAAGCTACAACTGTAATTAAGTTTTGGTGAGAAATTATACTTAAGTGTGGATGTAATTTGATGAAGGTGGTCATAATTGTCAATATTATATTGCTGAAAAAATGTATCATCTTTTATATTTATATTATAATAGCTAACAATTTGGTTTTTTGTTACTACCTACCTTACAACAGTATTAAAAATTTTAAAAATAAATATTTAAGTTATTAAAAGTTCTATATTATGTTCAGATGAAAGTTATCTTAAGTGCTAAGTAATATATTATTTTAACTGTTGGCATTTATGTGTTCTTGCTTAGATTCCAATTAACCAACTCCAAAAGCTTCACAAAGGACACTTTATATATTATTATTTTAGTGTCTGCAGATACAGATCATATGTACCCGTATGACTGTCATCAGTGGCTTATCTCAGTTGTATTAAAGTAGTTATAATAATGTTGTCTATACATCATTTACATCTTTTATTTGGTTAAGATATTAATAAAACGTGTTATTAATTATTATGTTACAAGACAAGATTGTGGCTTCACAAGTGTAACACACTGACACATTTATATAAGTGTATAACACAATATTTTAATACCCATTCATGTATTACTATTACTTTTTCTGTATGATAGAATACCACAGTTTTTACAAGATATTAGAATTCAAAGATTCCCAAACTGTAGGTCGCAATTATATATACTTATATTTTAAGTACATAATAAATAATAAATGCTCGATCACTAAATATTTTTATATTGTTATTGTTGATATAACGAAATTATTGATACTAAAAATTATATTGCTGGCCAACACTAGTCATTAGTATGTTGTTGTTTGTCAAATATTTCTGAAGAGGATGTACTGTAAAAAGTTTGACAACCTCCACACTAGATTAGCTATATATAACATAGGTTATAGCTGTTTGACTACAAAATAAGATGTGTAAATTGATATTCATAATTCTATGTTATAAAGAAGCACAATATATAAAAAAACTAAGTTGACATATTTTTAGTAAGTTTGATAAGTTTAATGTAATTATTAGTTAAATAGTTCATTTTTTTCTGTAGACTATTTTATACAAGATTAAAGCTTAAAATGTATCTAAAAATATCTATGAAAAACTAATTGATGTAGGGTAGGGTTGAACCAGGGTTAAAAGGCCACTTTTTATTATCATTTCCTGTCTGTATCTATTTTTGGTTGACACATGTTCATTTAAATAATTTATTATTACACATCAAGTATAATGGATACCTATCTTTAAATAGAAGCTAAAATAAGAAATGTATTACTTTCATCCTGTAAATTTATATTTATTAATTAAAATTAAAAATAATCAGTAGGTTTGTTTTAGATAATATTATAAAAATTGCTCATATGAATTATGGAGTATGAATAATTAAAACAAATAAGCAATGTAATTTATTACTATCTAGGTGCAAGTTTTTTTTCCTAAGAAATTAATTTTTACCTTATTTTGTCTGAAAATGAAAATATGACTAAATATAATTACTATTTTTTTTCTTTAGGTAGGGTCACTGTCCTTACATGTTTTTTCTGTGTCAACCTTATGGAAAAATGTGTGTAGTCAGCTACCTTGTACATAGTTGTATAATGCATTAATTTGTCAGCCATATTTGGGATGTTAGCAATTATTCATTCAATAATATTAAACTATTGAGTTTATATTATAAATATAACTGTACATAACAATGTTATATTTATAAACTATTATCTTTGTATTAGAATAATTGTTATAGTTTATTATTTCTTGATTCTTTAATATAAACAGAAATATTTAATACAAACTATATCTTATATAATTGTAGGCTTGGTGGTCCAGATCCATTAGATTATATTAGTATGTATAATAATCCAGGTGATCGAATGATTGGTATTCCACCACATTGGCATTATATTAGGTAATTATATTATTTATTTGTTGTTTACTATACTAGGTTATTCTTTTATCACAAGTCACTCATTATTTAATAAAGTATGAATGTTTTTGAAAAAAAAAAAATGTTTACATGGTTTCTAGTAAAAAGACATTTAAAAAATGTATATATTTTTAAGGTATTTACATTTTTGAATAACAACATACAGTTTTATTTTCATATTCTAAAGCAAAATATTTCAATACATAAAAATTAAATGTAGAACATGTAGTTTATGAATTAAAATTATTTATTTTTAATTTAAGTGAGCAGAGTAGTGGACCAACATTTTGCGGAGTAACTGTGTACCACTCTATTCCGCTCATCCAAACATTAAATGCTTATAACTAATCAACTACTCGTCCTAAATTATATTTTTGTGTAATAAAATACTTAGAGAATTATTCTGCTTTTAATGATGAAATTAAAATCATTTGTTGTTAAAACGTTTTGAATTGATTTATTAATCAAATTTTTTGATGGCATTGTATAGTTTTGGTTTATCCGATTTGCATGGTGATAATCGTGTTCATAATACTGCAAATGGATCAGATGGGCCAAGTGGATTTGGCTTTGAATTGACATTTCGCCTTCTTAAAGATTCTTCAGAAACATCTCCTCCTACTTGGCCTGCTCGTTTGATGCAATCACTTGCTAAATATGTTTTTAAAACAGGTATAGTTAATATAGTTACTGAAGTCATTATTCTATAGTATTATAATCCTTCTTCGCTACCAAGTAGAAATCTTCAAGCTGAAAACTTGACATTTTCTTGTTACTTTTATTACCACCATGTATGGGTGCACCAAGAAAGGGTTTTCCAAAATTATCATTTTACTGAGGTGATCATACAAGGATTTTAAGATTTACAATTGAAGTTTATTTTTTTGTTTGTAAATGCTTGCCATTTATTACATCTTACAAATTATAATTCTATTTTATGATTAATTAATAGAAATAAGTATTTTTTTTTTTTGTAAATAAATAATAGTTGCCATTGGTTACTCAGACAGATCACAGATGAGGTAAAAGCACGCATCAAAATTGTAGCGTTCATGGTCTTGAAGAAATAAATGTTGCCACAAAAAAAATATTATAAGATTCGAATGTATGTTTCAATGTTTTTAGTTAACAGACTCAAAAACGTCTGGATCGTTTTCTATAAAAGTCAATTAATAGATTCCTTTGGATGTTTACACCCTAGAGGTTGTCTTATGGGGTAGCTCACACATGGGTTTTTTTTCAGCTTACAAAAAAGTATATTTTTCTTTTTTATATAAATGGTTGATTATTAATCAATGAAAACCATTGATTACATATTATATTATAATTAGGAAAGATATGGCGTATACATTTTTTTACAAATGTTGAAAGTTCAACATTTTCAGAAAAATAAACTACATAATGGATAGGTATCTTCAATTGCTTAACTTTTTTAGTCAACACTACACTTTAATTAACTAAACTTAAAAAATAAAATATATTTAGTCCTTGTTTCTGTGAGTCCAAAAAAACACAGATTTATGATATATTTATTATCTTAAGAGATATTGCAATGGATAAATCCTAGCTGGACACCATGTACTTTTAAAAATAAAATCTTAAGCACGAGCAAAACTGGGTATAATAATAAAATGCTATTCGACATTATATATAATATTTACAGGATCTATGGAAGCTATATTTCCGTTCTGTATTATAAGTCTAAGTTATAGTTTATCTAATACAATACAAATGATCAGAGCACATACCAAATTTAATGTTTATTTTTAACAGTTTATAAGTAACATGAGTAAAATTATAGGAAATACATTATATGCTGGTGATCATGTGTCTTGGCATTGTGGTTTGGATGGTAGTGAAAGTCGTTTACAACACATGTTGATGGGCGAAGATCCTCAACTACAGGTCACTGTCACACCACATGGATCAGTTAGATTTGTTCAAATTGTTGGTGCATGTTTAGAAGAATTACAAACTGTTCAAAGATGGAATGGGCCCGGAGTATTGCAAATATTGAAAAGACATTCAGTGTAAGTATATATTTTTTATAATATAAACAAAACAATGTATTACCTACTATACAAATCTAATTTAATTAAAAAAATTATTATTAAAGTATATTATATTGTATCTGTTGTGCTTAACAGTTTTTTCCTCTATTTTTACATTATATTCTTATATGTTATTACTTATTATTATAGTACTGGAGGTCCATGGCTAATAACAAACATGCGTAGAGGTGAAAGTATGTTTGATGTAGATCCTTCCGTTCATGATGAAATTACTGAAGGTATCAAAACTGAAGGTTCAAATTTATGTGGTATAAGTGCTCATTGTTCATGGGAAGAATTAAATAACAGATGTATGTATGCTACCTATATATCAATTTAATATTTACATTTAACTATTAATTTATACAATACATTTTCAATTTTAGGCGACAAAGCATTAGTTTATAAATCAGTTGAACATTCCATGAACAATTTACGCATTATTAATCATTCAAGACCACCAAAAGAGTAATTTTTTTTATATTGTTTAATAAAAAGTTTTAAAATGTATCAACTAGGTAATTAACTCATTTGTTCTCTAGGGATTTGAAAGAAACTGATGGTAATTCAAATTATAAAAGTTGTGAATTATCAGAATTGACCCAAGAACAATTTATAGAAAATGTCCACATAACTTTTAATTTAGAAGCCGGACTTTTACTACCTTTTGTATTGAAGTATGATACTTAGTTTACTTTAAAATTCATTAAAAAATATTAATTACAAATTTAATTTTCAGAGGTCGTATTAGGCATGGTCGTCATTTTACTTTTAAAGCATTAACTGGTGATGCAACTATTACTTTTGTTGCTCCATCTGTATCTGGATCTCTTGTCAGCGATGAAAAACCATTTGTAGCTCAAGGTTCTTGGTTGCAAGTGTTGGTGCCAAATAGTTTCCTCGATTCAATGGAATCTAGTTTAAAGTTCCTCAATGAGCCAGTCATGGTAAATACATTTATAATACTCATAATATGTAATAAAAATTTCAATGTTTATTTTATTCAGTAAATTTTAGTTGATATTTATTTGTATACTATTACAGGAGCCATTGCCAAAAACTATCAATTGGCCAGACCGAAATTTAACTATAACAATTAATCCAGATAAACTATAAAGTTCAAAATTATTTTCTTCATTACTCTTAGTTGATTGACCCTTTTCTTTTCTTTTTCTAAATACCTTATAATATTAGTTCCTCTAATACCTATATCTTTGTTTAATCTTTATTTAATGTGTATTATTATTATTATTATTTTTTTTTACAATTATTAATTTACTTTGTCGACCTTTCATGCAGTATTAAAAAAAAAAAAACTAGTGCTTCATAAGCATATCATATTGTTTTTTAATTGTAGATTTTATAAATTAAATGTCTTAAAGGATTATAAACAACATAAACTGAATGTATTATATTTTCATTGGCAATCACTTATTTAACATTTGGTAAAAAAAATGTTTGATTTTCTACTTCGGCATCTTTTCTGTTAGGGAGTGAATCTAGTAAGTTACTAATTGGTACTTTGAGGGCTCAAAAATAAAAAATTCTTGGTTTTCTTGAATCTTAAAGTTTCTGAGAATAAAAATGTTTATGACATTTTCAAATCCAATTTTTTTGGCAAAAATTAATTCAACATACACTATTACTAATGTTTAATAGTAAAATAAATTACTTTAGTTGTAATATCCAGGCACATCTCTATAATGCCTATAATGTGCCCGGTCCATCTAAAGTGCCCCCATTAAATGGGGCCCATTATCATGCTGTGGCTTTTAATTTATACCACCTAAAAATGATCTTAATCTTGTAGTCTTGTCTCTTGCACAATGATATAAATTAATTACTTACTAGTGTCTGTGTCCTGTTACCAATGCATCATTTCAGCAGTAATTTATTACAGTGGGTATATTATGTGGTAGGTATTGTATTTTTATTTATACATTATTATTTATTATACATAATTAGTGCACTATTAGGTAATATATTTGTAGTAAAGATGTGCCGATAAATACCTTTTTATAATATAAAAATGTCAAGAAGGAGGTATCTAAGGTTTGAGAATTCATGATTCTTCATAAGTTTGCCTACCTTTTTCAAAAAAAAAAATTCTACCTAAAAGTCAAATTATAATTTTTTGAGCGTTTGATGTTCAAATTTTTACAACATTGGAAATTCACTCGATTTCTTGTGTAGCAATTTTCTTATTTTACTGTAATTCAAAAACAAATAACTGTAGATACTTGAAATCTACATAATGTAATTGCTCCGCTCGGAATCTAAAATTTTTAAGCCCATTGTTTGAGATTTCTTAGGGCATTAAAATCACAACCCAAGACTAACTAATAACTTATTTGGTTTTAAGGAGTTTATTGATTAGGCAAGTTAGTCAGGTACCTGTAGTCATGTTCTTTATGGTACTACACTACTACTGTACCTACTAGTCAGTGTTGTAAAGTATTTGAGTAAAAGTATTTAAATAATTTTTTTAATACTTTTTATTTTGAAGTAGGTATTTGAATGGTATTTTAAATACTTTATTTTACTATTGAATACTATTTTATTGAATACTTTTTTTTATTCCTTTAATTTTTAATGTGTTTTTATTTGTAATCCTAGTTAAATAAAAATACCGTGCCGTCGCCGTGATGCATCAACGTTATAACAATAATTATAATATCAAATAATATACCTGTTGGCTATATATTAATTATTATCAATTTATGCACAATTTGATATCGACATATCAGTTTTGTCTATTTATAATAATTATTGTTACATATTACTTATATATGAAAATAGCTTTTAATATAGCACTATAATAATACCACCGATGTGGCGACGTTGACGTGGAACATAGACCCATAGTATTATCTTATTTTGATAATTTTATTAGAAAATAATATTACTTTTGTTGAGTTCGAACTACGAATAACGAATTTCCGATTAGTCGTTAGCGCACAATCAGTTATACACTTTTGACTTTAACCATATTATTACAATATGCAGTAGTCAGTAAGTTATATAAAATAAATATAAATTAATTGCTCATTTGTGCTGGAGCCCAACAAATATGACAAATCGGCACTTTGAACAAATAATGTTTTTAAAATGCAACACTAAAATTTTTGATTAATATATTTAAATACCTAAGAATAAATTGAATTTTTTTTTGTATTTTAAAATTATTTCAAATACTTAACTATACATAGTATTTGGGTGGTATTTTAAATACTTAATTTTATAAGTATTTGAGTGATTACTCAAATACTTTTTAAAAGTATTTTTTACAACACTGCTACTATATAGTATATTAGGTATGTATGGATATCAGATACAATTTATTAATATAAAATTTAAAATAGTAAATCATCTTAATTTTTCTTAGGCGATTTATTATTATCACTTAATGTCCACATTATTTACTACATATTATTTAACTTGTCAGTTATGAAACAAATGACAACAGCAGGAGGTATGTCTTTATAAACAGTTGAATGTTTAATAAATATAACACATAAATACAAACGTGCGTTGTTTACAATTCAAAGAATAATGTTCGAATGTTTTATTTCAAGACTGTTATAAAGTATAGAGATGTGTGATATTTGTTGATTGAACTAATGAAATAATTAACAAGCACATATATGTATTTGCATGAATAGACAATTATACTATAAAGGCAGTAGCCAGTAGGTTTCTCTATATTTAATTGCTGCCACTCAATAGCATATAGGTAAATTATACATTGGTATAGTGAAGGGGACTCAGTGGAAAAATAAAACATAAATATAGCACCTATTATACCTAGATATTTCATCGATATAAACTATATTGTAGTCGAAACCAATCGATTGAAACTTAATTTCAATTAGGTATTTAGGTAACCCACTATATATACATATATAGGTAGGTATGCTAATAAGTATAATAACTAATTGATAGTAAGTAATGGTACCTAAACTATATATTATTATTATTCCATTCCAAATCCTTCAGAGTTTAGTATAGCCGTCACCAGTTTCTCCTTAAGTCGATCGTGATCTGAATATTGGGGCAACACTAACTGATTGAAACATGTATGCGCTTCTGGTAAGTAATCAGATCTGTTGGGACCCCTAGTTATTTTGAAATTCATGTCTCCCATACCACCAACTGGCACACGGTCGCTTCCAGTGACGAACAGTAAAAATTTACGCTTTTGATCGTCCGATAAGGATTCGATAACATTCCAAAAGACGCTGCATATAAATGAAAATAAAAAAATACATAACTTTATTGTTTAGAAATTTAAAATTAGAATTTTGAAAATACTAAAAATCGATCATACTTCATATATGTAGGCTATGAATAGTAGTAATTAGCCATACATATATTATTAGCTATAACTATATAGTTACTCACCAAATAATGTTGTCGTCCGGTCGATATCCATCGTATTCGGTGGCTTTGCGTAGTTCGTGCAAATCTAACGCGTCCGTGCCGCAGACCAGCAATTCGACTTCTTCTGGTCTCAGCATCTGCACAATAATAATAGGTATTACATAAATTAAAATATGACTATTTATCATTATCAAGACAGCTGAGAACGCATATTATATTGCACGAAGCAAATAATAGAAATATAGAATAATATTGTACGACTGAAGCACTTGCAATTAAAGCGTTGGAGGCGCATACGCTGTGGAATCCGAAGTAAAATGCTCTGAACTGTTCAGAAATGGATAAATTCAACACCCAATTCAAGTACAAGTTTACATACTCTTCACGACTTTTATTCGTAACTGGTATATTTTCTCCGTTTGGTTTTAGTTTGTGCGTTTTGGGTGTCCTGTGTTCCTCTAATGATACCTATTTATGAGCATAATATATTTTAATTAATAAGGTATCGTGTATTCCTGTGTACCTATATAAAATAATGTATAATATTAATATTTAATATAATGTATCACATACCTAGCGATATATAGGTCTCTAGTGTATCTACAGTTTACTTAAGCATTTTAAACTTAAATTACACATTTACACATAGTATTTATGTTCTTTACCAGCAGTGACGGCGCTAGGGGGGGGCATTCCGTGCAAATGCCCGGACCAACGTTGTTAGGGGGAGGGAGCATTCCTCCTTGCATCCCTATTTGTTTTTATTTAAGTGTAAGTACTAAGTAGGTACCATCTAGTTCCATAATCATCAAGGGCCCCACCAAAAATATTGCCTTGGGCCCCAAAATATGTAGTGCCGTCACTGTTTACTAGCTATAAGCAACAACTTAATAGGTGGCCAGGGTACGGGGAAGTGAATCCTTAGGTTCCAAGTAAAATAACGATTTTTGATGAATAAACTAAGTACAACATAGGTACAGTTACGTAAGTAAATATATAAGTATTAAGTACCTACCTACCTAATAGTTTTTTTCACAAGTGTAAGTTCAAATTAAATTAATAAATGAATGAATGGGCAAATATTTTTTATGTAAAGTAGGTATATATTAAAAGATGATATCAATTAGGAACCGCCACCAGAAACAAAAACAAAAAAACCACCACTGTAATATTAAGGTTAGGTATATGGTTCTAAAAAAATATATTACTTTATAGTTTACAGTAGATATCTAGCTATTATATGATTCATGTCAAATCAAAAGTAGTGAGATTATTACAATAACGAATTGTCACTATCTGTACAATGAGTTAAGAACAATTTACCATTATTGTTTATTCCTATAAACCCATTCCATATTCAGAGACCACAAAAATAAAAATTGAATTATTCAACGAATATTTAGTTAGTTATAACTTATAAGTTATACGTATTTAAATTGTATGAATCTAATATAATGAGCTATATTTGTATTTTTAAAATACTTTTTATAATTGAAAAAATGCTACGATCTTCAACATAATTATTAATTACCAACAGCATTGTAAATACTTAATAAAATATTTCCTAAGAAATATAGATTTTTTTTTGAATTTTTCGTACCTATGCGATAATTTACCATTGAATTCAAATTACAGTGATTATTTATCCATTACAGTGATGTTTTTGCTATACAGTACCTAGAGAGACTTCATAAAATAAAGATATTATATATTTATATCTATATAAATAGATAGTAATTATACAAAATTACCTACTTAAAATTATTTTAAACTAATAAAATATGTAAATTAAACATGATACAATTCGAAGCATTTAAGAATGAATGTAATAAATAATAATTATAAGTAATAAATAGGTAGGTAGATACCTGAAATGTGAGTCCCATATCTTCTTCAACATTTCCCTCGTATTCAAGTAGATGTTTTAAGCCACTGGCTACGTCCTAAAATTAAACCTCGGCAATTATGAAAAATGATAAGTATATTAAATAACATAGTAGGTACCTATAACACTAAATAATAAGTTATAAAGAAAAACCAAGTAGACGACAGGTCGCTAGCTGAGTACCAATAGGTACCATAGTCCATAATATAAACCTAGTCACTTATCATTTTATAGGTATATTATGTTAGAGATTAGGTTATAGTTTAAAAAAAATATTAAAATAGATGTCGTATTATATATTTTACGTTTGTAAACAGAGTTTATTTCGACGTATTTTAATATCCAAGAATTTTGATTGGACAAAACGTATATTTAAACGAAAAATAGCTTTAATTTTCTCTATAAAGATTTTAGTTTATGTTGTAATTCAAAAAATAATTGATCGTTTATTATATTAAACAATTTTTCTATTATTTATTTATTTATTATTCTATTTTATTTTTATTTTGCATGCACAATTGAATTTTAAATGTTTAAGCCAATTTTTAGATATTTATACCATTACCTACTGTTTTACGGTACATCGTTTTATGTCGATACTGAGTTTTAAATTTTTTTTTGAGTTAACTAATGTAGCACATTGTGATACATTTATTACAAAGATTTGAGATGGTGACTTATAATGATGAATGGTGATTGACGAAGTGCACTTTAAAGTTTAAATCTACTATACAGCACACTAGCAGAGCTTGAATTTTTAGATTTCTTAATGATTATTTTGTCCAATAACTAAAGACGCCTAGGAGTTTTTTTTCGGAAAAACTTGAAGAATTTCTGGTTTGAGATTTTTTCAGATTTGTTTATAATATTTATTAAGACTAATCCATTAAGCCTCTAATTGGCCAATTATTGTTAGTGTAATTTAGAATTTAGAATTTAAGAGTTTTCACAAAACATTTTAAATTTGTAATGAAATATGAGCATTATAGTGGTTCCATAATATTATATTATAAACTAACTGGCATGATCTCGTTCAAGTCGTCCAAGGTGGGATTTTCGACAACACCCACGCTGTCATCGTTGATGGCAGGCACGACTGGTGGCGATAAAAGTTTCCTGTAGCAAATTCCTGGAAAACTTAGGTCCAGTATAATGGAATTATACACTGCCAGTCCCATCAGTACACCAATGAGATTGTATTCGCGGAGATTCGTGTGGTCCGTTTGCCCTGTCTTGAACCAGTAGCATCGCGAGTGCGAGTAATACACGAACATCCCGTATTCGGCATGAAATATCTCGCGAATCAGAAGTAAAAACCATTCTTTTGTCAGACCACCCATGTCTAGTCCTGGTTCACCGGCAAATGTCACTTTTAACTTTTTCTTCAAGTCTTTCTGCTTGAAAGCAATCTACAGCAAGACCATAATTTAAGTGGGTATACATATACTATAACTATATAACTAGGTACTTATAATAAGTTAATAATAATATATTATATTAAATATATTTTTTTATATATATGTTATTGTCCAGAGAAAACTTTCAGTTGGCTGTCCCAATTTTTTCATTTCCTTAATTTTTAGTAAATATGTTTAAATCCGAGAAAAGGTCTAAATATATATATACTCGTCTGAAGACCAACCGTCTCAACGGTGCAAATAACGTTAGAAAACCACTCCTAAAATGTATATATACTCACTGTAAACTTAACTTATAATAGACAAAAATACTAGGTAGGATTGTGTAATATAATTTTAAACACCACTTTAATGCTATATCTAATCTCAATATCAAGTTAAACAAACAATAAATGCATTTTTGCTATAATATTATTTCCTATTTTTATATGAATTGATTCATTAATTACCTACACTGAAAAATAAAGTTTAATCAGTTAGCTAAAATATAAATATTAAATAGGTAGTTCGATATCGTTGTTCATTAAGTTGTTCTTGCCATTCTAGGGCCCTACGTGGCAACGAATTTATTTTTTACAGGTACTACTAACAATTTTTTTTAGTTCCAAATAAAAAAAGACGATGACACATTTAAAACAAATTACTGCGAAGAATGCCATCTATAGCGCAATTAAAGATCTCCTCTTTTTTGACACAGAAATATAATTAATAGTTAATACCAAATGTGTTTGTATGCTGTATGTTTTATTTAAAAGTTGGTGATTGCTAACTATTTATACCCGTTTACGTTTTTTTTTAATGTGGTATACTATTTAGTACTTAGACCATATATTAAAAAAATATACTTGTATAATAAATTATGGTGAAAAATATAAAATTATAACGAACAATTATTTCAAAGCTAAACAAGACACATGAAACAATTTTTTTTAACAAGGAAGGAACATACTTTGATTATTTTCCGGACTCTGATAATTCAACATATAGATACGGATATACCTACGTCGGAAATACAAATTTAAACAACCGAAACAAAATAAAAACGTAAAAAAAATAATAATTGCAGCAATAGGAGTAAGTATAGTATAGGTCATCATTATATATATTTAGATTAAAATGTTTAATCAAACAAACTCTTTATTTATTATAGGAGTCAAAATCTTAAGTGATTACAAATTTGCATTCTTTAACTGTTTACAAAAACATTTGAAAAATAAACAGTAGTTAAAACATTCAAATAATTTTGATTTTTGTTAATAATGGATAAATAAAGTGAATTTATACGTTACATGAAATATTATGTTAGAATATATTATAAATATCTTTATTACATAATAATATATTGTATGAGCATGATTATGTATACTGTTAAATAGTTTTATTTTTTATAGAGCTTATGAGGTATGACTATGATACAAGGGAGTGTTTCCTCAGAATTTCAACTGGAAATATTAAAAAAAGGAATAGAGATGGATAATATTTTATCATGATTAGTGCGAGAAATGTTTAGGATTTTAATGATACACATATTGTATTTGTTTTTACCTCATTTAATGAATCCTGTACCAAATGTGATCTTCTGATATTTATATTTAAAAAGAATATATCGATATTAGGTGTCTGTCTTCTTGCAACCTTAGATACCAATGATTTTCTAGCATTTAGAATCATTTGCTGTTCTGAATCTTTAGTAAGTATGATCCTCTTTGCAACAATGCTCAAAATAAATGGATATTGGCAATATGAAAAACATTCGTACGGTCCAAAACTTTGCCAATTGTAATAATCACGCATCAGATCAATATGATCCAAAGCAGAGTTATATAATTCAGTAAAATGTAATAGTTCGGCTCCTAATTTGTTGGCTGCATCTGGAATACATTTCAAGTAACTATTGTTATATTAATATTTACTAATATTATTATTAAATATTATTATTTAATTAATTGAATATTATTATTGTTTACCAATTAATATTTTAAAATGTCCGTAAAACTTTGGAAAAGCGTATTTCAAACTTACTTATTAATGCTAAATTTTTTGTCGCTGATGGTATCCACCAAAGTGTCTTTCCTGGAGGTGGTAAAGATTTGTCATTTGGAGAAAATTGCAGTAATGTAATAAATTGCATAATATATCGTATTAATGACCTTAAATTATCCAGTTCCAATCTTAAATACAAAAATTCAATTAATTATCTTAAACAAATCGTATGTACCTAGATAACATTAAAAAATAAATTAGGTTAAATAAAAATAAATATATATTGCTTGATAAAATAAATGCCCGCTTATCTTATTTGTAGACTTAAATAGTTAAATTGAATTAGATTTATTTTCAAGCACTTTATTAAATTATTACGTATTTTTAGTTTTTAAAGAATTTTTAAAAAATACATAAGTAATTTGTAGATTTAAAATTAAATAACTCTGGCTGATTGAAAAGCTAAAGTTACATTTTTATTTGTAGTTTGTACGTACATGACATTTTAAATGAAATATTCACTGTGCCATATTTATGAAAAAATCCAATATAATAATCTTCAATTTTTAGAATGAAAAATATCACTCATATTCATGTATGACAATCAAATAAACCATTATACTACATAAGTATCTATATTCAATATACTATTCCTATATAATATTTTATACGTATCTCTAAATATTGACTAAAACCTTATTAAGATCATTCAAAAACATACATTTGTTAATATATGTACACATTGAATTTATATATTTATTATTTTTCACGACATCTATAATTTTATTTTCATTTATGAATTTTATAATATTAAATACCTAAACACCAATATTGTATACGCCAATGTAATTTCTTTACTACCGTATTGCATAATATTGCTGACAACGCATTTTACCGAATGCCTACTTATATATCCCTACGTAGACTATTAATATTATCATTCATTTCTGATACAGTCTGACATTCGACATACAATTTGACAGTAAATTAGTTGAAAGTGTCATCATGAAGTTTTTATTGTGTTTTGCTTTAGTTTGTGCCGTGGCAATAGCCAAACCAATGGATGAAGCCAAAAAATCAGAGCAACTATCTAGCACCAAAGACGAGACTGTAATATCGAACCACAGAGTAGAGCGTAATGACAAAATATCTCCAATAGTTCAGGCTTCTGCCAAATCAAATGAGAATAATGAATCAAAAGCTGACGAAATGAAATCTGCAGATGATAAGCAAAGGTATTCATTACTAAACTTAAAATTTAATAAATTTAATATAGTTATATTTGGTAGGAACATGTTGTACACAGATAATATTATAACCATAAAATGTATACATTTTTATATAAAATTAATATGCTGACATAATATATAAAATAACTTTACTTATAATAGGACATTTTTTTTTTAATTTAGAAAATAGTTACTTAATACATTGTTGTTTATAAATTTAATATTAATATCGCAACCGTTATCTATTTATACCTATTTTATATTATATACTCATATCTACTTGGCTTTTGATGCATCATGAAGATTTTAATTTATTCTATAATATAAATTTAATAATAATTTATTTTCATAGGCACAAAGTGTGCTTGAGATTTGGGGGGAGGTTGAAGATTTTGATTTGGATATGAAAATTGTTCATATTTATTATATATTCCTAGGTATGTGGTGTAAAATATTCTGTTTTTTGTTGGGCTTTTAATTATTAGAAGGGGGCTTAGCCCTTCAGCTGCCCATTACTTGTGCCTAAGATCGTACGATGTATACATATAGTTTATATGGTAATACACATACACTCGTATTATCATTATATTATATTGTATACATTAAATATAACAAATATTAACAATGTCATATCGAATAATTATTATTTGTAAAAGAAAATAAGTTATAGGCATACACAATCAAGTAAATGAATAACCCTGACTATTAAAATTATACATTATAATTAAACATTAATAACATAATACAAATAATATAATTTAATACCTTGTACCTATGAATAGCGTATTATAATTGTAATTTAGTATACTATAATAATAGTAGTGGTAAGTACAATAGGTACCAACTAATACTAGTTTAATACTAGTAGTTAAGTTATTGTCTTATTGACTGAAATGTATGCTAACTATCTAAACAATTAGGTATGTACATAAATAATAATTATTGGTTGTGTTGTGGAAATAGTTGAATATTTTATTATTGCTATTAAGTTATTAACTGTAGTCCGTAATCTATATTAACTATTTCAAATTCATATTATATTTATAAATGTAAATTTTAAAAACCTACCTATGACTAATTAATGTATAGACTATTGAGTATTGATCAATGAGTACCTATCTATCTAAATACTTATAATGTAATAAGTATTGCGTAGGTATCTAGAATCGAAATACTCCACAGACAAGACGTATCTAGTATCTACCACAGTGATACCGTAATAATTTTTAAGTATTTTCATTGCACGTCCCTGCTTATAGTAATTATATATAATACACCACTTTTGTAGTATATTTAAACTTGTTATGCGTATAGAATTTCTAATTATTTTTAATTAAATTAATTATTAATTATATTTTAAAATATTTTCAGACTTTCATATGATTCTACCACTAACCAGGTTAATCCATCTGCTTACTCATCTCAATTAACTAGCATTCATAACACCGACTCAAGTTATCCGGTAAGCTCGGATAATGAGCAATATAGATCAGTCGATTCTAGGTATCCTTTAGAAGGATCCTATGGTCCATTAGAATTTCCGGGATTAGTATCTTCTTCATATCCATTAACGTCATACGGGTTAAGGCAGGGATCATATGGATATTCAGGGTCAAATGGATTATTGGGATCATATTATGGACTGTCTGGATCATATGGATCATCAGAACCATGTGGTTCAAACCCAGTTGTTCCAACATCTTATTCCAGTTCTATCCCTTGTCAAGGTGGCATTGCTCAACAAATAATTCATAAGCCCGTTGTAACAGAATTACAAGAAGTTATTCACAAACCAATAATTACAGAAGTACAAGAAATTGTGAACAAACCAGTTTTTTCGGAAGTTCAACAAGTCATTCATAAACCACTTTTTACTGAACATATTGGTCTCGGTCCATCCTACCACGGATATCAAAAACACATTGTTAACCAACCCATCTACCATAAGCCCACTAAACATTTCATTCGTCAACCAGTCTCTCATGCGGCAACTATTCACTTAGCTGATGAATATGAACAGCATGCCAGTAATGGTCACATCATTTGTGAACCAGAGATAGGCTCTCCATACGGCTTTACGGGATCATCGTTTCCTAATACATATGGGTCAGGAATCAACGTTCCACAGCCAAGTGGACAGTACAAATCAGTAGGGTCTAGGCATAGTGTTGCACCTTATGAACCGGTATATTCATCAGGTATATCTACACCAGATTCATCCAGTTACTCTAAATTACGTGTTTCAACTCCATACCGTTACCCTTCAATGTCTTCCGCTCCAGATTTTTACAGATACGCCGCTCCCGGTTCAATTGGATACCCTAATCCTACTTCTTCATTTAGCTATTCGTCATTGCCATCCTATAATAAATTAGGATCAATAAGTAGCGAAGTACCTTATGGACAACAGATTGACACTTTCAATACTGGTAATAATGGACCTTACAGAAGTATTAAAGAAAGTTCACAACCTAAAGCTACAGAGCAAATTATGTATGATAAGTTCCTGCCATATACACAACAATTAAATGGTAATCAACAATATTATGATAACCAGCAGTTTCAACAACAATTCTCAGGATTCCAACAACAGAGGGGAAGGAGCAACGAAGACCCAAAACAAATTAAAATGGATGTGGACGCTATTGCCAAGCAAATTGAGAAGAACCCTGAAATGAGGAAACAATTAATGAAAATAATAACAGAGAGTATTTACGTTGGTGACCAAATGACACAATCCAATAAGAAGCAACAAGATACAAAAATGCAATCATTGCCAATAATATAAAATGATACAACTGATGTTTATAATTAAGGAAATTGACTATTTTTATTATTTATAAAAAAATTAATAAATGTCCACATTTTAATAATATTTTTTTTATACCTACTGATATTAAGATTTAATTAAAATTGTATGGAGGTATAGATTGAGAAAAAGATACTTACATTCTGAACCAATGTACCAATAGTTGATGATCATCTTTGCTTAATTGAGCAATATAGTTTAATAAATGTGCAAATATTGGAGCACTTGATTGAGTTCCAAAAACTGGACATTGCAGTAAAACAAACAAAGCTCTGACTTCATCTTTCTCATAAAGACTGAACAAAAATAGGTACATATTTAATTTAATATTAAAGTAAATACAAATTTAAAAAAATTATATATCATCATATTTATTATACAATAGATAAACATTATTTGTGAAGCTAGGGAGGCACGGGAGGATTAAACCACCCTTAATATACAATTGGTGCACCCTAGTTAATTTCAATACTTTGAACATAAGATATATTTTATTCAGGTGAATGAAAAATAGCTTATTAAAAAATAGAGCCAAGGTTTCAAACAATCAAAATATGTTTATCGAACTCTGTTTATGATAGGTAGGCATAATGCCTGCATTATATTGATTTGACAAAAATAATTGATCTTTTTATTTTCATAATATAGCTATTTTAATAAAATATAAATTATTTTAGCAATAATTGTGGGCATATAAATGATGAAAAAGGCTCTTTTATAATGTAGGTAATAACTATGTATGTGAATAAAATATGTGATACTAAATATTTTATTTATAATACAGTAGGTATGTAAATTCTCACTTTTTATTTTTTTCTAGCAATGCATTTATAATTGACTTTAAAACTGTTTTATGTATTCCACTAGACTGTAATAATTAAATAATTTAGAATTTGTAGATGTAGGTACATATTTAATTAAAGGCTTTAATTAAATATAATACCAAGTCTTTGAGGGCATCATTTATGGCGTACACAAATTCTAAATGGAGATCGGGGTCATCTAATTTAGCTCCAGATTGATTTGGATTAATCTGAAAATTATAAATAGGTACAGTTAAAAAAAAATCACTGCAAAACTTACAATATAAATAAAGATAGTAGATACCTTAAAAAGTGCACAAATCTCGCCAAATGAATCGAACAACCTTGCATAAAAACGCTGAACGGTCATGTAATTTTCATTTTTGTGAGCTTTTCGTATTTCTTGTCTAAAGTACAATAGTTTTATTCAATAGGTATCATATAGTATCAAATAGATTAAAAGTCCCACATTTATACTTTCAGCTATGGCATTAACGTACCTACCAATTGCAAATTAAAAAAAATAAACTCACAAAAATTCTTCTCTTGTTTCGTGTCTAGTTGGATATTGAGGTTTTGATTCTATTTGAAGATTTTTTTGAATATTTCTACATCTCTGATTAATTGGATTTTGATTATTAATAGGAGGTATGGTTGGTCTATATGTTAGAAACTGGTTTGAATTACCCTGAAAATAGAATTTATCGTACCTATATACTTGAATCCTTCTGCCTTCTTATACAATACTGTAAACTAATCATATAGGCAGATACTAGATACATTAAATATTATACAATAATTTTATTTAAGTATGTTACAAAAATGAAGAGCGTATTAAAAAATAAACAGGTTAATTATTTTAATAGTACCTACATTCATGAAGTACCTACGTACTAGCTATTATAAAAACTAAAATGTATTAACGTTTATGAAAATATTTTTTTATTAAATTTGTAGTCATTATATAATATAAAAAATTTTCGAAAAATATTAATACTTTTGTTAATGCTCATAAGAGATTTTTAAAGAAGAATATGAACTTAATTTAATATGTGGCAACTGGCTTGTGGTTATCCAATTCATTAGATTTGCATTAAAATATTTATAAGAACTTACAATTGGAGGGAGTCTAGAATATCCAGATACTGTAGGATCGCTGCATGATCTTTGACTTCTGGCTAAAATCGGGCTATCTTCATGACCGCAAAAAGGGCATGGACTAAGGCGATCCCCCCAATGATCTTCTGTTTCTTCACAAGATTCTATCTAAAAGTTATATTTACATTTTTAGAATAACTACTAACTATTAATTAATTTGAACATTTTAATTATTTATAATGTACATTAAATCCATCGTATTAATTGAGTGGTGGATTTATATGAGGGGGTAAGGGGTGGATGAAGCATTCACCGCTCCTCGTAATTACCTTTTTTTAAACTATTGTCTATTGACCAGTGGTTTAACAATATAATATCAATGCTACCTCTACTGAACAATGATATCACAATATTGTAGTTTGTGATTGAATAATTCATTGTTAACCATTTATCCTATTATACAAAATAAGTGTAGTAAGTGTAAGTTTCCATCAGAAAACGTGTCCTATTTATTTGTTTACAAATGAACTTTAAGTAAGTATTCAGCTACAAGTTCTAAACTAGATTTTTAAGTGCAATGATAAATGTTAAACATTTAAAATTATGTGTTAGAATTTTTAAAAACACGTATAAAAATCCGGGAACAACTTTTAGGACTTCAAAATTTAGCTAAAAAAATTGGAAGTATTTTATGAATACTTAAAAGTTTTTCAACTATTTGTGATCATCAAGCTCAAAGGAATGAGTAATGGGGTAATATTAATATGAACGCCAAAAGCAAGCGGCTCAAACTTATAGAATGGTTTTAATTAATTATTTTTAGACTGCATAAATCAAGAACCAATTAAAATCTATATTCAATGAAAATTTTTTGTAGTATGTAATGTTGTTCTTGAAAGGTTCCTTCTAGCCAATAAAAGTGTGTCTGCTACTGAACTATATTATATTCTACAATGTTCAAGATGTTTACTTGCCCTGAGATTATATTATATTTTATATCATACATTAAGTAAAAAGTACCTAATGGGAAATTATATGAGCAGTTAGCCTAACCTAACCTAACCTTTGGGATCGACCATAAAAATCCTATATTCACTTCACACCTGTATCAATGAATTGTTGGTACATTAGCTGCTGTAGCTTATCAAATAGCTTTAGGAATACAAAATGTATTATAGGTACTTATCTAAAGCAATAAAATATTTACTTACGTTTTTTGGATGCAAATGATCTCTTATGGGAGATCTACTGACGCAAGGCACTACGGCAAAAGTCAAAGTCCTGTTGAGGAAAGACTTCCTTACTTTTTCCCAAAGCCAAGTCATCCGAAATCATTTAAAAAATTGTCAAGCACGGTTATATTTTGAACTGTATATAATAACGAGACAATCTCGGATGACCCCTTTTATTACGAACATTATACCTACTATGTGTTTTACATACGTGTGTCATGACAACCGTACTTCTACGCATACGAGGTCCGTGTTTTAAAAAATATTTGACACATTTGAGTATCTATGTATATATATACACACATACATACATTATTAATTGTACACCTAAATAACGTGTAGATATATTGATTTGAAAACTTGGTTCAAGGACGAGATATTGATTTTAAGTTATTAATTTAAACCTTTCAACATACACGTTTCATTTGAAAATATTCCGTAAATGATACAAATAAGGTGTAAAAACTGAATTATGTAAGATGTAACGGTCAAAAGTTAGTGATGTCTATACAAAAAAATGTATTATATATTATTTTGGTAGTTGTAGGTATACTTAGAAATTGTTATAGTACACAATGCAACAGCTGGTCTATATATTATTTTGTTGTACATATCACTACTATATATTAATTAAATTAATGACTTGAAAAATTGTATTCTGGTCACAACGAAATTTTCAAAATATTCAGACAAATTTTAATTAACTAATAGACATAATTTATATTTAAAATTTTTTTTTAGTTTTTTTNNGATAAAATTACTTTTTTTGCGTGTCTAAAAGCTGGAATATGATATATATAATATTTTTTTATAAATCTTTTATCGACAATAATTTGCAACAACTTTGTAATATTAGAAAATTTTCCTATGGTTATAAAT
>PVMI01080521.1:0-11261 GCA_008528875.1 Aulacorthum solani
ATCTAAATTCATGTTTTACAACGATACACCTTAAGAGTAATTGAGTACAATAGCACCATATTGAAATATATATGTTTAACTCATCTATGTAGAAAATAACAGCAGTATAATATCATATCATAACATTTTATTGGTATTTATTTTTCTCAACTTGTTAATTGAATGAAAAATTTCAATAAATTATTATAATTAATATATTGTTTTTTTCTAATTTTACATTTTTAAATAGGTAAAATATTATATAAGTACTTGAACCCTGTCAATGAAAATAGTAGGTATATAATATACATAGTAAATAATTACAAAACTTAAATGAATAAATTACATCGTAATTGAGCATTTACTACAAAACAATTATACTGTAGTATATATAAAAAAAATCACCGTATACAACAACACATACCATAACAATTATACCGATAAAAAAAGATCAATAATTCAATAGTAACCCTCTAAACAGTGTTTTTTTAATTTATAAAAATGTATAAAACCAAATAACATAAATTCCCTAAAAACGTGTTAGACAGACCAAAGGTAAAAATATGTTTCTTGCCATTGTTTCATGTATTCTAGGAAAGGCCGCATGAGTGGGCCAACCAAAGGCACAGAGTTAACAAACCAGTTCAAGAATAAACGGATATGTTTTTCTGAATAGTTCTCAAAAAACGGTGATCTTACTATATACATGACCAAATGTAGTGATCGTTTTGACAGCACCAAACGTTGCTGAGGTGTGAGGTTCTTTAAAGATTTTAATCGCTGCAGACTAAAACATAAAACAAAAATAATTACAATCAAATAATTTTGCTTGGTGCAAATATTTGCAAGTATTGTTCAGCTACACAATTATTACCTAATGTATTCAATTGTTATGGAAATCAACCAAGGCTTCCATGATTTCTCTCCGAACAAGCACATACTGCCCAAGTGAACAATTGGTTTCATTATGTACATTGTCTGAAATATTAAATGATAAAACATTTAAAATCTTCCACCACTCCGAGCAAAAGTTGTAGAGTATTTTTTTTTAAATTTAAATTAACTTAATAGTTGGGTAATTACTAGTTAATAGATCTTAAAAAATACAAATGTGATGTATGAAATAAACAATTTGATGGTTGAAAATGTATTAAATAGTAAAAAAATACAGGATATGAAAATGAGTACTATTACTAGGTATTCTATACCATGGGCTTGAGCTTCACCAAACTTAAATTATGATTTCATTTCAATTAATACATATTAATTTATTTAAACGTTATTTTCTTAACTAAGCTGTACTAAAGAATCATCAAAGATTTTTGTAACTAATTTGGATATCTATTTTTGAAAATATCAAAATAATATATTTTTGTTAATCAATAACATTATTTTTTTAATTTCATTGACTATTTAAAGTGTAGTATGCTAACTGTGAATATTTTAAGTATAAATATTTAAATACAAATTTCATATAGTAAGTACTCGTGTATTTTTTATATAACAAGCGTGTACAGAACTTAATTATGTGTGATTATTATAATTTTGTAATATTCACTCTTTTGTACCAAGTTAATAATTATTATTCATAGGTATACACAAATTTAGTTTGAATATTATTATTATTATTTCAGGTTTCTTATACTATCTTGGTGTAGAATAGTGGTACATTTTTATTTTATATTTAATGTAGTCAGTGGAATATTTATGGGAGTGTCTGAAGGGGATTTGAGTTGAGCAAAGCTTGAAGCCACTGTCTCTATTTAGAAATAGGTTTTGTGTCTTATGCAAAGATTTATAAATGAATTTAAATTTAACATGTCATTATGCTAACCTATTCAATGACAAGGTACACTCAAGACTCAACACCTGTTATACATCACGGCGAGGTCCGCAGTTTAATTTATTACAATTTTATTTTCAATAATTCATACTATATTTTATTAATATTTCTAACAAGCTTGGAATTACAATAATTTCTACAAATATAATTTAATATAGTGGCTCCCGAACTTGTTAGGGTGCTCTTATTAAATTTATTAAATTAACGTTACTCAATAGTGCTCATTATTTTTTTTTTTTTTTATACTTGTTTCAATACATTTTTAATATTTTTGGATAAATTATTACAAGTTTATTGTACCTTTTGGATTATACAATTTAAATTTGAATTCATTTTAGCGTGACATGTTTTGTTGCAAAATTTCCTATTTTTTAATACACAAGCAGTAGCACCGATCTATATTTTATATGACGGGGAAAAATGCTGGTGTAAGACCAACCTACTTAAAAAAACGTTTTGGTAGTTTAAAAATTAGCTGTGAATCCCTAAACATTATCGGTTTATTGTACCCACTACACTCCATCCTAACTAAAAGTTCGTGTCGTGCTTATACTACACGACATAAATGTAATTCTAATGAAATGACGAAAACAAAACAATTTCGTATTTATTTTTCACTACCTACCTACTAGCAAACATCAATGAGTTTGGGTGCACAACTGCATTATAATAGAGATTTACTGCCTGGCGACCTGCCATACTCACACTATTTATTGCCCATTCTTTATTTGAATTATCATTTAAGAAGAAGAGAATTATCATTCTCGTTGTTTTTTAATTATGATGATGTTTAAATATGAAATACCACTAACGACTAACCACTTATTATCACCCACCCATAAATAGTTCTGGGGAATTTTCCCCAGTTTATACCCGTGTTAGGCGCCACTGCATATGTCGAATACTTTTAGTGCATTAAAATTACAGTCCTAATAGGCTAATACTAATCTTAGCAAACCTCCGAAAAACATAGAAGTAGGTTTAATGATTAAAATGTGTGCAAGACTAAAGCCTCTTTATGAAAACCGAATCTCTAGTCCATCGCTAACGCTAGACTATCATAATGACCATTGACGAATATAATATAGTATAATAATCATGAGATGTGCATCGAACCTCCGCCACGATGTGTATGTCGCTCAGAGCTCTGCCGGGAACGCTGCCGCCGAGCCTGTCCGCCCTCGGGGGGGCTTCCCACGTGCGCTTGTTCATTGGAGGGGCTAAAAACGCAATTGGAAAATGGTTAAGTTCTAAGAATATGAGAAATATCAATCATTTAATTTTGCAACGCGTAGGTATTACCATTGTCCGTTTTGCGTATGGTTCGTCCCGACGGTAGTGTTATGACTCCGTCGAGAGAGTCGTTACAATTGAAGCCCACAGATTTCCGATCCAAAGGTTGTATAGGGGGTGATTCGAGTATGTGGAGCTTGTGCACGTGCAACAGATACAGGCGAGCCATACATCTGTAAAATGAGTCCCCGCAAGACAAGTGTTATTAAAAAGTAGGTACACAATAAAAAAAAAATGTATTACATAATTTTTAGTTATTATAATATCTATCGTGTACAACACAATATGCAAAGGCACAATATATTGTTCCCATGTAGTCCGTTATTAAATATTATTTTATAAAAATATGGTTTAATTAGGTATTCGGGTATCATGCCTAACATTTACTGTTTTGTATCAACGTTTGTCACGTTATAATATGTATAATATTAGGCATTTGTTGGGGCTATCAGTTTTTTTTATAAGAACTGCACGCAGAAATTGCCAAACTAGCTACATGCTTACATGTTACCGAGCACAGGCAACTGGCACGGAATCATAAAACAATTACGGGTAGGGTGGGGCTATTTACAAATTATAACAATATATAAATCACAAATTTAAAGTTACATATATCATGTTTTTGTAAAACATTTTTATTTTTTTTTTTGTTTTTTTTTGGGGGGGGGGGGTTACCCCAGCAATTATCTATAGCCTATAGGAGCAATTAGGGGAGGTTTGGGGGCCTTAGCCCCTTAGTTTTTGAATCAATTAAAATATTAATTATCAGAGTTTGTGCTGCTGATACAATTCCAGCCCCCCTAGAAAAATGTCTCTAGTTGCTGCGCCTATGGACATGCTTGCGGCCAAGTGCTTTAGCGGTGAGATCAACAGCTAATATAAATAAAGGATTAAAAGGTTAAGCTCGATTTTGTCAGGAGAATGAGATTATTTACAAATAGCAGACTACAACTGCTGATATCGTAACAAATACTAGTATGCAGTAAGTATTTAAATATTAGAATATTTTACACGTATTATACCATTGAGTATAGATCATGAAGAATTTTGATATAGATATTACTTAATATATTACGAACTGTAAGACAAATGATAATTATAGGTATAAAATAGGGACCTACTTCATATCAAGTCGAATTTCAAACCATCGTCGAAATTTCTATGAAAGTTTTTAAAATAAAATAAATAATCTAAAACGTATATATGTAATATGTAATAGTAATAATATGTACATAAATTGAATAATAATAATATGCCAGGCGTGAGTTCATGAACGAATATACTATTATCGAATAGATAATGTAAATACGAATGCTACAAAATATATACCTATTACCTAAACGACTACCCACAACCACTGAGCGAATCAGCGAAATTAACAGAATGTTGTAGGTGGTTATAAATAACTAAGGTTCTTTCAAAAAATAATTTATTTTGAAACCGAAATAAGACATTACGACACAAATAATGTTATATAATAAATTAACAGCCACCCCCACGTGGCTACGTCACGTGTCGATTACAAACATAACAGTGTTGTTTTGAAAGTTACGAGCGGTAATATACTATCTCATCAGGAACGCTCTGTACAGTGTATACAATACGGCGCGCTGACAACGTTTTAGATAAGACGATAAAATTTAATCAACCGGTTACATACTTACAAGCTAACAAGTTGCAATCGGAACAGTTTTGAATATAATTAACACCGTGAGTACTGAATAATGATTAACAGGCATTAGGCAAAGGCAAGTTATCGAATTAAAATCTGTGGCGACCACTGACCACATGGTAACAATCTACTATATATTCATACACGGTTTTAATTAACCATAACAACAATTGGAAAACTACAAACGTTTAACTTTGATCTGTACAGGCCATTAATAAAATCGTAAGTAAATAAGACATTGATCAAATTATACATCACAAAGTGAAAACCAACAGCGGTCTCCACTTGGTAGAATACAAACCATACAGCCAACGACGATCACTGAAAATGGCATCTTTTTTTAAATGGTACAGATTTTACAGCCACACGTATCCAATACGGACCAATCTCGTTCAAACCGGTATGTAACTAGTGTAGAACTGTGTACAAATATAACTATAATGATCATTATATATTTTAGGTCTATTGTTTGGTCTCGGTGATTTAATGGCCCAAAGCGCAGTAGAAAAGCGCAAACCTGATGAAATTGATTGGTTACGTACAGTTCGCTATGCATCTATTGGGTGTGCGGTTGGACCTACACTTACTATGTGGTACAAAACGTTGGACAGATTAGGAACTAAAAACACAATACCAATTGTAGCTAAAAAAATATTAGTCGACCAAATGATTGCTTCACCAATTATTAATGGAGCTGTAATGATTATGAGTAGAGTGTTCAGTGGTGACGAATGGCCACAAATACAGAATAAACTGGAAGCCAATTATGTGAAAGTTATGCTCACTAGTTACTTGGTAAATACATTTAATATAATTTTTTTAAAATTTTTATCTAATACCATGTTCTACAATATTTTCTATAGATTTGGCCAGCTGTACAGACATTTAATTTCACCATTGTTCCACAGCAATACAGGGTTTTAACGGTTCAAATAGTGTCATTAGCTTGGAATACATACCTATCATTTATGAGCGTTGGTGGAGAAAAATCAAAATAATCATATTAAAAAATCTATAAAATTGCACCTAGGGGTGAATAATTTTGTTTATAAATTGAAATTACCAAGTTTTGTTTTATATAATTATAATTTGTTATTTGGATATATTTTTAATATGAATCTAATATATTAATATGGAAAACTATGAACATTGGAGTTGTAATCTTATCATCTATGTATTAATACAATTGATTGATTCTTTTATATTTTTTGTGTACAAGTTTAATTGAATTATGTATTCAGAAATATGAAATAATGTCAACTACATAAATTATACAGCTAGGAACTCTGCACCTACAGAAAATTTTAACAATCATGTACCTACAAATAATTGTAGATCTTACTTAACATAAACTATGTTGAAGAGGTGAGTAAAAAAGAAAACTTAATAATTACTTTACGGTCTGCAAAAGTACAATAATAATCCATCGTCCTTTGGTGCCCCATAATTTTTTAGCAGATATTTCTATAAACACTTCAACATAATCCACCGTGGTAATGAAACGCTTGATATTTTCGGAGCTAAATATTTTTTTCTTTCCTTTATCGCTGACAGTTACAGAGTTAGGTTTGGCAGTACTTAGTATAATTTGATCATTAAATAACATCATGAAGTTGGACATGGAATATATGAGCTCAGATAGTAATGTCGAGTTGTTGATTCGGCCTGCAAATACGCGCTAATCTATAGTGAATAATAGGATTACATTATTTATAAATAAAATACCAGCTAAAAAGTATGATATCCACTTAATTGAAGCTTCTAGATCTGTGGTCCGTTCTGGATGTGCACTGACCCAGTTGACGTAATGTTTATATAGTACTCTTAACGTAGGTATAGATAAATTTTCCATTTTATTTTGTAATAGATTTCGGCAGCCGATAATAATGGCGAAAAATTTAATCAGCAAAAACGAAAGAATGTAATATCCACGGTGCGAATTGTGTATTGTACATTTTTTGAATCTATTTGGTTGACGTTGTTGATAATATATTACGTGCGTGAGTTTGCAAACGACCTAACCATTGATAAGAGAATCCTGATAACACCGATGGCCGATTAGTACGATGAGTTGCCTATTGTGTGCCCCTATTTCAGATTACACACATCCATAGGAATGTTGGCCCGACAATAATAATTATTCAATAATCTATTGAATAATACCTTAGATAGAACAAGGTATGGCTTATAAAATAAATATTATTGATAAACATATTATAAAATATTATAAATTACAATTTGACGCAACTTCATTTGAACGCATCACGACGTGCAAGGCATGAACGCGAGCGGCAAAATACGAACTGTTTTGTTTTTTGTCCCGTCGTCGCTTTTACGTAGAACACGGCGTTATGTTTTTTAAACACATACTATAATAATTAACAATTTAAATTTAAAAATTCCGATTACATTAAATCTCCAATGCTGTTCATGTTGTTGTTCGTAACTTATGACCTATAACCTTTAGCCTATGACTATCGTCGACATCAAATATCAATTCGAAATAAACATTCAACTCACATCGATTAAAAATAATACAAAGTAGGATACATGATTTACGACCAGAGACTTACGAAACATAATACTAATTGAAGGAACATTGCATTGGAAATTGGAATACACAAAAATTCAGTGAGGGAACGATCTACTTGAACTTAACAGATTTGTGAAGGCCGAATAATTAGTAGAGAAAAAAATATTATGAAAATCAAGACATAATAATATAATCATCAATTATACAACTTATTTTGAAGGGACATGAATCAGAATAACTCAAAAATATTTTATCATGAATAGATTGTACTTTGAGAAATATTTGGTAAAAATGTCAAGCATAATCCACTGTTCTTCATTTTTTAATGAAGTACAATAAAATATGAAAATCGATTTTGTGTAGAGTATTAGTTTTTCCTAATTTTAGAGTCTGATCAAAACGATGAATGTATTGATTTCACAATTAAGTGTGTATTTTGTTTTTGTCTCTACACGATAATTAGTCGAAACGATACTTCGACTTTCAACTACAATATTTTTTCAGGTAGATAAGTGAATCTAGTTGGTCCATTCAGGAGGTCAAAATTTAAAATTCCCAGTAATTTGAAAACTTAAAACAAGAATTTTTATAAGTTTTTGTAAGTGGAAATTAAAAAAATAATGTACGACAAAATTCATAAAAATAAACTATAAATTCGTAAACGAAAATTTGAAAATTATTTTGTACCTATGTTAGAAATGTATAACAGGTTTTTCTTTTTGTATCTAACATTTTAAAATTTAATGCGAGATTCCTCATAAGTTTTTCTATCTTTATAAAAAAAAAAAAAAAAAAAGATGTCAACTGGAAAGTTAAATTAAATTTTTATGAGCGTTTGAAGTTCACTCGACTTGATATGTCAAGGTCCTCTATTCTATTTTTCTACTTGTTATGTGATTATGTACAATGTCGTTTTTCTTACCTATAAATATTTCATCATACATTTTTTATTTATTGTTTATATACTTTTTATTCTGATGTCACGTTTAACTGTTTAAGAGCAATAAAAATGATTCAAGTTGTAACTTTGAAGGTGTTTAAGGTTAAATATTATATCTTCCCAGAACTTTGTAGAATAAAAAGTAAAAATTACAGTATTTTTCAAAAAAAAAGTAATCCGCAAAAACAAAAAACAAAAATAGGGAAAAAGGACTTTTTTTACGAAATCGATTTTTTTTTCATAGATTTGAAATGTTCATAAAATATTCATAAAATCAGAATTTACTAGATAAAGTTTAATATTTGGCTACTTTAAAGAATCTAAATATCATTAAATTTATGTATTGTAAAATTTTTGTGTGAGTGTCGAAAACCTTGGAAATTTAATACAAGGTTCCTCGTAAGTTTTCATCATAGGAAATAAAAATATCAAAAATACAATATGGTCATAATTTTTAATTTTGAAAATGTGATACAATATTCCTAATGAGTTTATACTAGTGGAAACTAAATAAAAAGTTTGGTGTATAGTCTCGATTATACGCATGTCTAACAAAACAATAAACTTTTTTTTATTTATTGGTCTCGACATTTTATAAATTTCTGCTTCGACAGCTAAGGCTATTGCCAATGAACTTTAATACGTATACTATTATACATATTTTATGTATTCGAAGTTCAACAACTTTTATATTATATCAGTAACTGGAAAGGATGAACTATTTCTAACTACGTAATCAAGCAACGAGTACGATTGTATAATATTATAATTTATAATTAGTACATACAAAACAAAATATTGGATTGTATATACGATATTAAAACGTAATGGACGACCAACGAAACCTGTAATCCCTGAAATGAAACTAGAAACGAACAATTGAAATTAAATCGTTTTATAATAGGCTGATCGTGGAGACACAAGATAGGGCTGGACTAGCGCTAAAATATGTACCGGAAAATTCTATTTTTTTGTGTCTCTCATTTTTTTAACCAGCCTTTACTATAATTGTTTCTATTTTTTTTTCAATTTAAATTGATATAAATTCCATAAAAATAATATGCTCCTATCAAAATCACACGCACGGTCCAATATTATGGACCGCCGTATCGCCTTTTATTCCTGCAGCCCAAGGATACATATTACTTGGACACTAAAAAGTAAAAACGAACTCAACGAATACGTGGTCGCAGCCTAAACATACTCCCTGCCGCCCCTCATTCGAAACGTGCAGGACTTCCATGAAAATAATGGTGCTTAGATGATCTGACTTGAATTTATCAAGTTCGAAAATTGCAAAAGAAGATACCCGACTCACCACGTAAAAATAAAAGTCACTAAACATTTACGAAACGATCATGAAATTGCTGAGGACAAATAACAATTTAGATATTATTTAGAATAAGATAAATATATTATATTGCATTTAATTCTGTTAAAACTATTATAATGGTCATAAAACCAAAAAATTAAAACATATTTATGAAAAGATTAATATTCATTATACCTAACAACCTCTGTAGGTGGAGCTAAAATTATTAAATAAAAAACTGTAGTATATTTTCATTTGTGATAATATTTATGACAATAAAATAGCCGACCGGCTTACCGGCGCAACGTGTAGTCAATTTTGCTACATTGCTGCGTAGATCAGCAAAATAATAAATTATAAAATATTTAATCGACGAGTTACAATTTAATATAATATTAAAATGTAGAATAGATATAATAACAAATTATGTATATGCTATTTTGAACTGTATCTATTAAGATTAATAGTTTAAAATTGTAACTCAACGTTAGAATTTGTATATAATCAGAATACCTACTTATATATTTACTGACCGAACAAATTTTCATAATAAACCTACCAAAATTATAATTTCCAGTAGTAGTGCAATATACTACTTATTTTGAAACACCAATTTTTTTTGACCCACCCCGTGGGCCATGACTAGACTAAAAAAAGATAAAATACTAATATTTAAATGAATAATTAATAATAAATATTTTCTACTTTCACCCTTCTAGGCATCAAGCGTGCTACTAAGACTAGAGTTTTATGCCTTTAAAAATATCTTCACGCTCCTATACTACAAACAAGTAGAAGGAAGGGAAGGGAAAGATTACCCTATTTATTTAAATAAAAATGCTCATAAATTGAATGATTTTGAACCTGTAAAGCCTCGTTAGAACTGTCAACAATATAAACATAACTACATATAATATATTACTATATTAAGTAGTTAAGACTTGTCGCATTCCACGGTCTTAAAGAAGCACAAGTAACTAATTAATTTCTTCCCATTGTTATTTATAGTTAAATTCTTCCAGAAATGCTTATAATTTCTGTATGAACTGTTTTTCATTTCTCGATTATTTATTGCAGTAATCTAACGAAAATGTTTTCTTTTGAAGCAGTCTTATTCCAAAATATAAACTCCAATTTGTCACCAGAAACCTCCTTTTTAGTTCGGATTAGAACATTTTTTTTAACTATAAAAAATTACTTCCAACCCACACGAACAATAATTTTAAATGATAATAATAATAAAAACACACAACATTGTAGAATCAAATCATTTATCGCTCCGCTGATAATTCATATTAAAAATCGATAATATAATTTTAAAATGGATAAATCATATGATATACTATATGGCACAAACCCTGGTAATGGGTTTTGAATAGTCCTTAGATTTTTAATGAGAAATCGCAATGTTAATAGTACCTATATAGAATTTGGGTATTTATTGAATAATTATATGTCATTCCACTGTCCACTAAAAATATTTGAACTATTATACTCGTATTATATAATAGTCTATCGTATACAGTCCTCAATAGATGCAAAAAACATTCATCATTACAGTTGTATACAACAATATCAAAGTTTAAGCGAAAAACACTCAATATTAAAACTAAGAAATTAATCGCTTCGCTTAAAATCTGAAAAATGACTAAACGTATTATAAATAAAAATATAATTATAAAAATTAGT
>PVMI01080559.1:0-43924 GCA_008528875.1 Aulacorthum solani
TGAGAGTTTAAGTTGTTGTGAAATTTAGAGTAATATAATTTTGCTAATTGGTTAGACTAAAAATCAAAATTGATCTTCTTTAAAACTGGTTTCGCGTTAAATTTTATTTATTTTCCCTGCTACTTTGGAAAACTATTGGGAATTTCAAATTTTGACCTCCTGAAAGTACCAACTATAGATTCCCACTTCCAGACATATAGATATAGCCATGAATGGAATTGTTCGTAATATTTTTATTCCATGTCAATTGTATAGCTATACATTAAAATAGTATTTATTGTCAAGTATCAATAATATTTTATCGAGAGTGATAACACATAAATTTATTTACACATCGTAGGATATGGATTTTTTTCGTTTATTTCTATTTGTCCAAGTGTTTGAAAAACATCCATTTTTGAACAAAAATGATTGTATAAATCCTATTATTCATGGCTATAATGTGATTTATTAGATTGTGCAGGTGGTTGTTATTGCCGCTTGTTCGTGATAATTATTAAACCCTGTCGGTAGGAATTCTGTTATAGACATTTTAATGGACACCTATAGGTAGGCATTTCGACCTAATTGTTTGAGCCATGTTTATTTTACAAACGTATATAACTAACATATTTCCTTCACTTTCGTTATTTTTGTAGTTATCTGTGCAGGCATGCAGCAACTATCGCAGATTAGCAGGTATATAATTATATATATTATTTGCATAAATAAATAAATAATAGGTGCTAAGCGGCGTACCCAGGATTTGTTCAATGGGAGGGGGGGGGCTAGACAAAGTAAATTAGAATTTTATATCCGTTATATTTTACTAGATCGTATTTTTTTTTTATTAGCTGCTGGTATAAAACCATTTTAGCTCAACAATTACATCATTAAAAATTACAACTTGAATATACATACTAAGTAAAGAAAAAGAAAAAACACATAAACTAGATCGTTATATTGCCATATCCCGAAGGTATAATCATAATAATCTTTACAAATAATAGACGATTATACTCGAAATGTTTCTCAAAACCATTTTCAGAAATATAATGGTGCAGCCTTTTATAGAAATAGAGTAAGTAAAAGATTGCCTTTTATATTTAGATTTTTACTAAAACAGGACAAATTGGGGGGGGGNNGCCCCCTGGATATACCACTGGCCGGTGTGCCAACGGGAGCAATAGCGAGGGTGTCATATCCCCTTTTAGATTTATTTTTTCTGCTGATTTCTTATAGCTTATTGTTCGAATAAAATTTCATGTTTTCAATATTGTTTTCAGCGTCATTTTTAATATTTCAAAATAAAAATAAACTACGTAAAAGTTAAGTTACCGCCAAAATCTTCACAAAAATAACCTCAAATACTGATCAGGGTTACCTCCATCACATTACAAACATACAAGCAAATGCGGCACTGTTTGGCTTAGCGAGTTGTACGCTTACAACAACTGCTGAGTGCTTAGTCAATACTCATCATTTTTTTTTGGCTATCTGAGCACAGTTTGTGAAATTAGTAGTTGTTATAAATTGAATGTAATTTGTAATAGTTTTCGAGTTATAATTTCTTTTTTGGATAATGTTTTTATGTATTTTAGTTCAGGCGTAAACTGATTTGGCGAAACCAATAAACTATACAGCTACAATTTAGTGTATTTTATAATGTGTGTCATTAATTTCTAGAAAATTCTTGAAGTTAAGTTATTAAAATTATAAAACAATGGGTAAAAAAGCTCCAAAAATGAAGAGTATTAGTAAAAGCAAGACAAAGACTCACAAGCAGAAAGTTAAATCTCATAAGAAAAACAAAAACGTTTCAAAACAAAAGTATCGAACAAAATTGCGGTCAGAGAGTCAAGACAAATTTAAAAAACCGGATGCACCTCTTACTGACTATTTGTCACACAGGTCAAACTACATTGCTGTTCGATTTATATTCGAATGCGGTATGCTTAAAAATTATAAACGATAAATCTACATATTTTGAAGGACCATGTCTTATTTATATTTTATGCATAGGTATTAAACTGGGTCTTAAACATATAACTATATGCTCAGCAGCAGTTTACTTCCATAAGTTTTATAAACATGTTGATGAAACTACGTATGACAATTATGTAAGTACTCATTTTTAATTTGTCAATATTTTTCTATGTTCAGTATACCTATATTTTAACTGATTACAATACACCTATACTCCGTCTAATAAGAGAATAATCAGTTGGGCAACCAATTTTCATCAGTGCTGCGCATCTCCTACCCATGACTTGGTTTTAGCATGATCACTTGGTTCTCGACCCTCCAATCGCATTATTCACTCTGCGCAAAAAGTGATTGTTCTCTTTTAAGATAGAGTTTTAATTTTAGTATGTAGGTATAGCTTTAAGTTCCTTAATACTTCAATTTGAATCATTTTAAAAGTTAATAAATTAAATATCATTTTTGAATTGTTCAATTTAATACACATTGTTGAACTGTTAAAAATCAGTTCACTATTTATTTTAATATATTTAAGAAAGTGGAGTTTTTAATCAAAAACAGATTCTTACAAAATTAAAATAAAACCTTAATTTTAATAAATTAATAACTAATGATAAATCATCTAAATATTTTCCCGAAACTAGTTGATACACTTAGATTAGAGAAGTAATATTTTATGCGATTAAAAGTTTTAATAAATCATAATAATAAAATCATAATTAGGTAGAAAAACGTTTTTTTCTGCTTTATTTTAAGTTACATAGTTTCATTAAAATGATTGGCCTGTACCTATTGGGTTTTTATTAATTTTAGTAATACATAAATAAAGTATAAATATTGATCGTTTAAATTATTTATTTTATTTTTCATATCTATTTGTTTTTTATGGCTTACAGATTATTATAGTTAATAGCAAATAATCACATTATGATTTATAATTTATAATTTACTGTTCTTATATATATATATAATATACATATATATATTGGTGTTTAATTGTATTATTATATTTATAATAATTTTAAGAAAACTTATTGCCTTTAAGAATTAGGTTAATTAACTATAATTTAAGAGTGTAAATAAATGTAACTGATTATCATTTCAAATATTAATCAGGTTACATTTTTTCATTCATAATATTTATATATTGGTAAACTGTCAATAATTTCCTGTGTTTTTTTTTGAACGTATAATAGTTGTATAATACTTGTATCGTACAACAATGAAAAATGGTTGTCTTGGAAACAAATAATACATAACATAATAATTGTATGACTAAATGAGACACCTTTTTTTATTTGAAATCAATAATCAATAAGTATTAAATATAGAATTTTACTTTACTAACAATGAGATGAATAATATTAATCAGTCCTAAAAGTATGTTTTATTATACATTTGAATAATACGGATTTTATAACCATATATAATATGTACAGTTATATAAAATATGTAAAAAATAAAAATTCAAATTTATAGTATTATCAAACACTATAAATATTGTGCTGAATATTAGCACTGACCTATAAAATACATTTATAATGGGCATATTAAATTTTAAAGTACCAGTTACAACATTATACAAAATGTATTAAGTATAAATGTTACGACTACTGGTATGAGTTAAGTGTTAATCTAGGTGTTAATAGACCGAATATTTAAATAAGATACAATTAAAATAAATAAACTTATTTTACTATATTTATTATAATTGTTCATACCAAAAATGAAAAATCTAAATATGGAGTGTATTGTAATAGTTTTTTAAATTTATTTTATAATTCATCAATGAGAATATGATGCCATTATTAAGTAGGCTTTGCATTTTGTACATGAATGATAGTTTGTATTTGTTTTACAGATTTTTTATATTTATACATAAAAAAAATTAGAAATAAAAAATTTGTATACCTATATTCTGACCTTGTTGTTTAACGGGTTTTTTGGTTTTATGCAGAATTATATACAAAATATTTATAAGAGTAAAAAAGTTTGTTTCCATCTGCATTATCACACTTATTGAACTGCATATAATTATTGTTACGACACTGTGTATGATTTGAGGCACCAAACGTAAGTGTAATTACTAATAATACTGATAACTTTTGGTGGTATTAATAATATTTTCAGCATTCTTATTTCATGTAAGTATTTCTCATGTTGAAACGTGACATTATAAAATTGTATTTTGTCAAGTTACAATATATTTTTAACTGGGTCTTCAATTGTTTATTTATTGAATAGAACATTAAGGATTTAATATGAAATTGAAAATAAGTGTCTAAAAAAAAAAACCTTATTTGGACTGCTGCTAATTGTTAAGAACAATTTAAATTTTGTTTGTAATTATATTTAATAATTATTTTGCTTGAAAGTTTGGGTTTTGCATATTATATTTCAAAACACAAATGTTAAACATAAGAAACATTTTTTTTACATTTAATCTATTTGTATGTGTCTATTAACATGTAATAAATGATAATATGATAAGTAAATGACAAGTTACAATGTGCGCCCACCAAAATGATGTTATTTTTAAATCACACAATTTTTATTTCTATTAGCATCGGGCATTTTTATATGCTTGTTGCTGTGAACTTAATTAATTTTTTAGATCATAGCCAAGGATCTATCATGCAAAAATATTGGGTTCATCTGTTTTGGAAAAATTGTAATAGTTGTCATACTGAATATTCATCAAGGACGAGGACAACTGTTCTTCAATAATAAATAAACACTAAACACTACAGTTCTTATAAATGTGTTTACGATGAAAACGTGTCTATCGCTAGAAATTACAAAATGTAGTAAAGTACTAATCTTGGTGACAAATATCATATAAATAACATATGATTCTGACATTTCATATTAGTGGGCATAATAATGTAATTTTCAATATAATTACAAGCATAATTTCCTGAGTGAATGTTACTAATAAGTAATAACAAATCACTTATAGTATCATGTGTCAGGTTTTTTTTGGTGATCGTCTGCATAAAGTACAATATTAGATCAAATCTATGTATTAAAACTCAGTGGAGTATACCAATAAATAAAATAAATATTGTACTGTGATTATAATGTAATATGTGTGTTTACAGTCTATTGCTAGTGCAACTTTATACTTGGCTAGTAAAGTACAAGATGAAACCATCAGACTTCGAGATTTGATAAATGTGTGTTACCACACATTACACAGGGATGCAGCTCCATTGCGCCTTGCTGAAGATTATTGGAACTTCCGGGATTCCATTGTGCATGCTGAAATGTTAATCATGAGATTAGTACAATTTGACACAACTTTTGATCATCCACATAATGTAATTGAACTTATTAAACTAGTTTTATTTCAGATGTATAGGCACTACAAGTTACAATTGTACTGTAGATTCAGTTGTTGCAACTTTAGTCCCTATGTAAAATATAGGAAGTATTTTTTTTATAGCTTTTTGAAAATATATGCAATATTTTAAACGATCGACTCAAATACATTAATTTATTGCTTGTAAAATGGTGCATTCTTACATATTGTATGCTTAACATTGTAGATATTATTAATGTGTAAATAATTAAAATTAAGCATGCATTATAGGATGCACCTAGTAGTCTCTTTAACAATTTTATACTAGATATTTTATTCTGTGTTATCAAAACTCAATTTGGTTTACTGAAAATGGTACAATATCATGATTTATGAAAATATATAGTTTATATACTGTATTGATGGCGATAACCAATTGTTACATTAAATTTTTTACATATTATATCATTCATAATAAAATTTAGTAGGAATATACTTATGGAAAAATACACAATTTCACAAGCTACATATTGCATACATTTTCCAAAAAACCTAGACAACATGATTAATTCTTACACAATGTGGGTTAAATTTGAAACTAATGTAATCGTTAACTCAGCTTGATTTCTGTTTCTTTAAAACTCTAGTTTGATCTCCTTATTTCCTTCATAGATTTTTGATATCTAACAGTTTTATATTATTTTTGCAGTTTTTTTTGCACTACGTTCAGACTCTACGGCCAGTTTTCTATTCAAAACATGGCAAGGACATCATTGTGTTTAAAAAAGCTTATGATTTCTTACACGTAAGTTAATTTATTGTATACAATTTTTACGTATATTATAATTTAGTTTTTACACATATACATTCTTGCTATTATATTAAGCTCATCATGTATTGATATAAAAAGTAAAAATATTAATTTTTTTTTTAGGATTTTTATCATAGCAGTGATATTCTTCAGTTTAAGGCACAGCATATTGCAATTGCTTGTATTGAACTTGCGATCAAAGTGTATGGCATTCCATCTCAAATAATTGATTATGAAATTCAACCTTGGTATCAGGTATGTTTAAAATTTTTACTGCTTTATTGGTATTTAATCGTTCTCATTTCAAAAAATGTTTTTGAATTAGTTTAAATTTTTTTCGTTTTAGCAATTATTTGCCAAAAAACGTTATTATATTGTCTTCAAAATATGAGCAAAAATTAAATGTATGAAAGATCATTGGAATTTGAGAACAATTTAATTGATGTATATTTTAGCTGATTTTTAAAAGGATACCAATCATTTTGAAGTGATATGCCTCTTCTGTTTCAACATAGCAGGGCTGTTGATTTATAGTCATGTTTTAGTAACCATATAATATAATATTATACAGTCATTTAATTTAAGGACATTTAGTACATTTGAAAAAAAATATTGTGTTAATATTAAGGACGTCTTAGGATATTGCTTAAAAATGTTTTATTATTCTTGAACATTCTAAAAGTAAAAATTATAGTTTGATAGAAATGAGAAAGTATTGTTTTAAGAAGTTTTTATTTTCTATCTTACTTAAATTTAATACTCATTCACATTTTTTTCATAAAAAATATCTGTTGAATAAATAAAATTCAAGATAAAAAATACATGGTTTGCATCACCAAAACTATATTAATAATTTAACCTTTTTTTCAAGGCATTGGTTGAAGATTTGGACAAGGATACACTTTGGAATGTTATGGCTGCGATCATGGACACATACGATCTCGAGTAAACCACCGACTAAAAGCAATACTATTCCTTTCAATTTGTGTTTGTATTTTATTTAAATTTTATTAATAATAATTCTTATAAAAGGAAAAAATAAATAATTAAAAAAAAATCCGATGTAACAGTTTTTTTGTATCCCACCATTTTTTTTTTTATTCCTATATACTGTATAACCACATACAAACATTAGAAAACCTAATAAACTTAAATATTTATAAATCATATGTGTATTAAATTTCTTCATTTTATTTTAAAATATATATAAAAAAAAAAAATGTTTGAATCATTCTTAAATCTTCGAATATACATTAAATCTATTATTTGAGGGAAGGGAAAACAGGCTTAGTTGTACAAATCGTCGTCACCATCATCTTGGAACGTAGCTTGATCACCACCAGTTGTTGCATTGCTGGCAGCAGGCTGACCTGTCGTTGATGGGAACCTGAAGTTGGTGCCAAAACCACGAGACTGTTGTAATGTCTGAGAAAACATCTCATATTTGCGTATGTCGTTGTCAGTTACAGAACGACGGGCATATAACATAGCTTCTTCAAAGTGAGCTTTTGTAATTTCGGGGACGGGATCATCCTCAGCTACATCAGTCTAAATATCAAATTAAATTACAGTATTTTTGAATGAAATTCAAAATAATATTTAACAATTACCTCCATTCCTTGGTTTGAGGCAGCTTCACGCTCACGCCTTATTTCAGCTTCAATACTTTGCCTAATAGCAAGTTTGCAGGCGCGTTGACATACTTCAGTCAAATCAGCACCAGAATAACCATGAGTAACTTTTGCAATGTAGTCGAGGTCAACATCCTAATGTATAATATAATATATATTAGACATTTTGAATAATCCAAAAAATGAATAAAATTACCTTGGCAACAGGAGATTTTCTCAAATTAGCCTTGAAAATGGCTTCACGCGATTTTTCATCAGGCAGAGGAATGTAGATCAATTGATCTAAACGCCCGGGACGGAGAATAGCAGGATCAATGATATCTATAACGAACATTATTAATTAGTCCTATTTTTGAACTAAGTATTAAAACAAATTACAACTATAAAAGCTAAGAGCTTACCAGGTCTGTTAGTAGCACCAATAATGAATACATTCTTTTTGGCACCCATACCATCCATTTCAGTCAAAATCTGATTGATCACTCTGTCTGCGGCACCACCAGCATCACCAACATTGCCTCCTCTAGATTTAGCAATGGAGTCCAACTCATCGAAAAAGAGTACACATGGAGCAGCAGCTCTTGCCTGTACAAAATTGTCATTAAAATTTGATGAAGAAAAAAGAGTTATGAATGTACTATTTACCTTATCAAAGATATCACGGACATTAGCTTCTGATTCACCAAACCACATAGTCAAAAGTTCAGGACCCTTGACAGATATAAAGTTAGCTTGACATTCATTAGCAATGGCTTTTGCTAACAATGTTTTACCACAACCCGGAGGTCCGTAAAACAAAACACCTCTAGATGGTTGCATACCAAATTTCAAAAACTTGTCGGGATGTTCAACTGGATACTATACACCACAAGAAAAAAATAAATATTAATAAAAATGGGAATTGAAAAAAAAAAATTTAGAAATAACATACCTGAACAAGTTCTTGTAATTCACGCTTCACATTAGCCAAACCTCCAATATCTTCCCATGTAATATTTGGAACTTCAACTATTGTTTCTCTCAGAGCGCTTGGGCTACTCTTACCCATGGCATACTAAAAAAAAGCAGCACACATTTTAGTTTTGGAAAAATTTATTTTAAGTAAATTTAATTTACCCTAAAGTTTTCCATGGTGACAGCTAACGAATTCAATACTTCAGCATCAATTTGATCATCTTCTAAATCAATCAAGTCCATTTTTTCACGGATTTGTTGTAGGGCAGCTTCAGAACATAATGAGGCAAGATCAGCACCAACATGACCATGGGTTTCAGCAGCAATCTATTGGTTACATAAAATAAATTGTTGTATAGAGGAAATGAAGAATTTAAAATTTCAATTTTGTTTAATTAATTTTACCTGTTCTAAATCAACTTCTTCAGCAAGTTTCATGTTTTTAGTATGGATACGCAAAACTTCTAAACGTCCAGTAGCATCTGGTATTCCAATATCAATTTCACGATCAAAGCGTCCGAAACGCCTTAGAGCTGAATCTATAGAATTCGGGCGGTTAGTTGCAGCCATAACAATTACGTGAGATGACGATTTTAAGCCATCCATGAGTGTTAATAACTGAGATACAATACGACGCTCTACTTCACCATGAGTCTAAATAAACAATTAATAAGTATAAGTCATTTATGATTGAAAATTTTTAATAGTTATATCAAGTTACTTTTTCACGCTTGGGTGCAATTGCATCTAATTCATCAATGAAAATAATAGAAGGAGAGTTTCTATCTGCTTCCTCAAAGGCTTTTCTCAAGTTACTTTCAGATTCACCAGCGAGTTTACTCATAATTTCAGGGCCATTAATTAAGAAAAAGAATGCTCCAGTTTCGTTTGCAACAGCACGGGCAATGAGTGTTTTTCCAGTTCCAGGAGGTCCATATAACAAAATACCTCTAGGTGGCTTTACACCAATAGCCTTGAATAAACTTGGATGTCTGAGAGGAAGTTCGACCATTTCTTTAATCTGTGCTAATTGCTTGCGGCAACCTCCAATATCATCATAGCCAACTGTGTTTGATGCTTCTTCTTCTTCCTAAATTTTAATTAAATATTATTTAAATTATAAAACCTACGATAAACCAATTTAAATATTTAAAGTTACCTCTCTTTTGATTGGATCCCCTTCACAATGAATAACTGTGTCATAAGCAACAATACAATATGGCGATGGATCAGTTTCAACAACTTTGAATTCAACAGCTCTCATACCTCCACGAACAATGAAATTATCATCTTTATGTATAGGTCTATATGCTTCTAGGAAGTAAGGTTTAAGAAAAACTTCAAACAAATTTCTACAACAAAAATTTGGCTTGTTAATAAACATGTATGTAAGTAAAAAAGTTAGGCGAATTTTACCCAGTTAGTCCTTCTACAGTGTCATCAATTGGAAGCACATGAATACGTTTTCCATACTTTACATCGGGACATTGTTGTATTTGAACAATATCTGATATTCTGACACGTAAATTGTTACGCACAACTCTATTCATTCGTACTTTTTCATCTGGGCAAGTTTCATCTGATAATACAATACAAACTGATTCTTTACGGCGTTTGCCTTTTAGCAACACAGTATCTCCACGAAATAGTTGTAATTCATCCATTTTAGCCTTAGATTTAAAACAAATAAATAATGGATAACAACTTATAGATTCAATCTCGTAAAATAAAATATTTATATGAAGTCAGTTAATATTACTTAAATTGAGTTATAAGTTTTTAGAAAAAATAATAATTGTTGGTAGGTACCTGAGACAGTGCAATAACTGAATTATCATCGTTGATTGCTTCTTCTACAATAAGCCTATTTGGACGATCTTTTTGCTTCAAAATCGCAGTTGCCAACTCCTCACTAAAAATAGGTTAAATTATTAATCATGTAACAACAGTACACACAAATTAATGAGATAGTTCAGAAAAGGTAATATTAAATGTTGTAAAATAAAGTCAGGCTCTCAATATTCTTTCAGTAAAAAAAGTTAAAAATGTATAATTAATAATAATATTTTTGTATATTGTTCAAACTACAGTAATTTTATAGGTAAATCTTAAAATGTCGAAAAAAGTGCCAATAATTGATAATGAAAAATATTTTAAAAATGATGCTATACAAATGGGTAGGTTAGGTAGGTAATAAGTACTAAGCTAAAAGTAACATTTTAGTTATATTAAAAGTACCTATGTATATTTGATGTTATAATTGTTTCGTATTGGACTTATCTTATATTGATAAGATACAAATAAAATAAATGTAAATCATATTTTATTAGTTAAAGAAATTACCAGTATTATATTATGTCTACATTTAGTGATTGAATAGTAATAAAATCACATTAAAAAAGTGTACCATGACGTGGAAAAAAGACAAAGATGTTTATTTTTAGGTCACAATAAAATTATAATCCCACAACAATTTTATTTGGATATGCAAATATTTCTTTGTTTAAGTATTTTAATGTATTGTCTCAAACAATCTATCTGTGTACCAATACTATTTCTAAAATACTTAACATTTTTTGAGAGGTGGACATTTCATATAAGTTACGTGCATTAGTGGTGGTTGGATGACAATTATGTGCTGGTCATCATCAACATCGCGCAGTGTATTTCCGCACACGCCATATACGATTTTCGGTTAATATCCGGTGTAATGCTGCTATTTCACCATTTCACCGAATACAACCATCAGCCCCGAAAATCGAGATATCGACAACACAGTCACGTTAAAATAACGACACAAGGAGGAGCGGACGAGAGATAAAATTAGGAGGAGGATTTTGTCGGATTTTTTTGTATTTACTTACCCTTTCGCTGGTTCGGACATGATTATTGGTAGGGTCAACTGCGGCCGGGTATTGCACGAGCAACGGGGTTTCGATAGTTTTGGCTTTTACTTTGGAAAATTGTGTGCACCGAAATCAGGCTGGATATAGATATCGGGGATTCCGGTGATTCGTCCACGTACACTGGCCCGTACGACTAATGTAAGACGGACGATGTGCTCAATGATTTTATATACGTGTTTCAGGAAAGACTTCTGACGGGGGGTGACTGACGAATAATGAAAACGAAACACGGTGAGACAAAATCACAAAAGCGGACAACAATACTCGTTACGAATCGCTTGTGTGTGAGTGTGTGTCGGTGTGGGACACAGAGACGTTGACGTGTATGTGTGTGTGTGTGTGCGTATGTGTGTAAATGTGTAATTCAGTGGTTCGTTGCGGCGGTGGTGGCGGCGGTAGGGACCGGGAAATCAAAAAAGCACAATCATGCCGTGGCCTAAGATGGCGGCCGGTGCGGGAAAAACGGTAGTACCAACGACCAACCGCGGTTCTGTGGTCGGATGGGTTTGCAAGTGTGGTAATTGCGAGTTGCAATCGAAGTCAAATATTAATCGATGACAGTATTATTCACGTCTTGTTTATTTATTATTATAATAATAATATCTACGTTTCTGCTGGCGTCTACCTGTTCGACTATCCATCGTTCTTCTGGCACCCACCGCCGACCACTGGAATTCATCATTGAACACAAATGACAACACTGTGTCTGTGCCGCCCGCTGATAGCGCGAATCAAATGTTTACGCCATGATAACGTCTGGTCTGAATGTGTGATAATCATAGACCTATAAGTCTTAGGTGATAATATAGATTATACATATTTTATATTATTGTCAGATTGTCTAATGTCTAATGTCTTTTCTATATTCTATAATCTAATTATCTATTGTCTATTATAAATATTAATTAATTATTATTATATGTGGATCGTGTACGACGCACGTCGCATTTCATTATTATTGTTGTTTGTTTCCCTCAATTTTATCCTTTCTATTTTTTTATAAGTATTTTCAGCACTATAGTCATTATTTATACATAAATAAATACAAATATCTATAGTATATCAGTTTTCATTTATTCTTTATTTAACATCGACTAGTCGCCGTAAAAATTATATTACATTAACGGATGTTACAATAAAATTTAAAAATTACATATACCTATATTTCTAGTCAATCGCCGTAAGCTTCTCGTACCATCACGCCATACATTTGTCGTTCACGATGGCCGGATTAAAAGGTAATTGTACAGGCAACATGATCTATTGTTACCAACCACATTGTTAATAATACTGTTTTTGCGGTGGTAAGTCTATGATTCATCAATGTCTATATAATGTTCAATTATTTATAATATTATTGGAAAGCTCCGAGATGCATGAAGTACGTTATATAAGTATAATTAGTAGATTAAGATACCTGTAACAGTTACAAACAAAATTAATAATATACTTTATTAAAGTACAAGATAACAATAATAAAAAAAAAAAACAAAACTTGAAATATTTAATTCAATAATAATTAACTAAAATTTTTCATTAGTAAAATGCATGAGGAAAAAGAAAAGGAAGTTATGGAGGAATTTGTATGAAATATTGGGGCTTGAAATAAAGCAGTAATTCTTGTAAGATAAATTATGATAATATAAAATTTAATAATATCTATGAATGACAACAAAAACTACTTCTCTGTATGATAAAATTGTAATAATTTAATATGGGATTATTGAAATTTGCCAAGTTTGTGGATCAATTATTTTAATCAAATAATAATGCCTACTCATGGAAATATTTTTGGAAATGAGATGACCATGTTGAGTGGTTACATAAAATGTTTAAAATTACATGGTGAGTCACTTCATTCTTCGCCTTAAAATTATAAACAATTATAAGAAATACCTACTAAATATTTTTTTATCTGATATGAATGTCTTTATCTTTCATTGAAAAATATCTTAAATTTTGACGCTATACAAGAAAAAATCAAAATTATCGTAATTAAATGTGTTATTTCTATTTATAAATTCTTTGTACAGAATTTGTAGAGAAATACCAACTGTGCCCAACAGATGATGAGAATAATAAATGTTTAAGGAAATCAAATTTAAAATGTACCAAAAACATATAAAACTACAAAATCCATAAATTTGAGTTACAAAATATAATAATTTATGATAATGCAATATTGAATCATGATTGGATTGGCACAGTCCAATTTTATTTACTGCCATACTGGTAAAAACCATCTACTATTTATCTTAAATATTAAAAGAATGCCATATTGCCATTGGTATTTAGTTAAAGGCTGGATCAAGAACTCAGAATATGCTCGGGGTGTTACTCAGTTGGGCTCTATTAAGATTACTTTTGTCTAAATTCTTATTGCTTCTCAGGCCTTGCTCATATTACACATTTTTTTTTTTTAGTTGGATTAAGTGATGTATACAATTATTGTATAATAAGTTTAAATAATAATTCAATTAGTTTTAACATGAGGGCTTGATGGGAGAACCCTCCTACTGACGACATCCATTCTTGGCTTGTGGTTATAGGTTATTTTCAGTTAGGTTAAGGGTGTAGTTTTCAGTTTTTGGGTGGTTTACTGGATTAGTTCTGTTAGATTTTTTCCTAGGATGTTTGGGTGATCAATGAGTGAGTTCTGGTAAAGTGTGTATGATTTGATAGTAGTTTTCTAATACTGTGTTCATTTACCGCATTAATTAAATTAATAAGAGTTCCTTCATGTCTCATCTACTCTTAGCACTTAACCACTTATACCAAAACCAAATTTATTTTCCACGAACATTCTCCTCTTTTTCAGAGTATTATTTATTCAAAAATTTAGCATCCTCAAACATAATATATACTTATGGATCATACTCTTAGTTATATAATCTTTGTTTTATTTATGTAGCTGCGCAGTGGCATAATCTGGAAGGGGTGGCTAAGGGAGCTTAAGGCCCTCCCATTGGCTGCGTTATGGTATAAATCTTATATAATAAAAGGCCAAATACAAACCATGATATTTCTGAAAACCGTTTTGAAGAGACATTTTGTGTATTATCATTTATTTATAGAGGTTATTACAGTTACAGGATATAGTAAAAACAACCTAGTATAAGGAAACGGATATTATATTCTGATTTACTTTGTTTGGCCCTCCTTGCCCTCATTGAAAAATCCTGGATATGCTACTGTAGCTGTGATTTATTGTTGTACTATAATATTTAAAAAAAATGTTGGTATTAACTATAAGTATAATAATTATTATAAAATGAGCAAAAGAAAAACTCATTTTTTAGGTACATTATGTGGCTATTTGTTTCTCATATTAAATAAGTATTATCAACTGAGTTTAAAAAAAATTTGAAACTTTTAATTGATCTAAAACTCAGTATTTAAACACAAATATTCTGTAGTAGCAATACAGTATTCTTAGAAAAAAAAAAATATGTATTTTTATATTTAATAATTTTGATCCTTAAAATATTATTTTAAATTATTATTTAAGTACCTATATCAATAATACTATGTCAAATAAAAGCCAACAGAAGGCTATTTTAAATTATTTGCCTAGAATGGGTTATGCTATTGATTTTATAATATTTTGTTAGGTATATTTTTTAAATTTATGTTAGTTATAAAAAAATCAATGGTTTTAGGTACTGTGGGTTATACTTAAGATTTTTTTTTATGTAGTGGAATCATAAATAAGGTGAGAACCTAAAAATAAATAGTATTAAATATTGAATTTTTAATCGATTAAGTATATGTCTCATAGTAGTATTATTATTTTAAGTATAATAAAAATAAAAGTGTTTTCTATGTTTACTATTGTATAGTTTTTAGATTAAGTATCAATTACATAATTTAATGTTGTATTTTTTTTGTTTCATGATCTCCTTGGTTACTTCAATTTGATGTTAAATAGCGTAAGTGTCAATTTTATTACATTATGAAACAGATTTATGTTAAAGGATAAAAGTATAAATTAAAATGTGTCATTTGGAAATTGGTGTATATGCTCTGTGAGCACATTAAATTAAAAATATTGTGTTTTAATGATGTACATTCATTTTAATTGTTATACTTCTTTTCAGTTTGATGAGTTTGGCTTTTGCTGGTTCCATTGGTATGACATTAGTCATATTGGCATGTGCATTACCAGATTTAAAGTAAGTAATTTGGTTGTTATTATTTATTACTCGTATAGACTTAAGTTGTTTTAGTTAGTATTTCAACATAATTATACCTAATTTCTTTGTTTTAGTTCTTGGTGGCCATTCATAGTTGTAATCTTTTACCTGCTGGCACCATTACCGACCATGTTGATGAAACGGTTCAATGATTACTCAGGATCCGGTAATGCCAATATGGATTTAGCTGTATTTATTACAATGGGTATAGTGGTGTCTTCATTTGCATTGCCTATAATAATGGCCAGAGTTAATGCTGTAAGTTCTAATATTGATTTTAAATGTTAATTTCAGAATTACATTTTTTTTTCAATTTGGTTTATTGTTTTTAGATTGCATGGACAGCCTGTAATTTTACATTGTGTGGGAACATAGTTGTGTATTTGACATTTATAGGATTTTTCTTAACTTTATATCAAGAAGATACTGATTATAGTTTATGGTAACTTATTAAATAATTCTTAATTGTTTAAATGCTTATTCCTTAATTTAACATTATGTTATATTAAATATTAAATAGTCAGTATCCTGAAAACAGGTACTACCTTTTAGTTTATGTATGATTTTATGTCTTTCTTTTACTTTTATAAATATAAACATTTTATTTTTTGCCTAGATAAAATACAACTTACTAGATGGATCAAAGGATTTCTAATTACCTATACTTTTTGATAGAAACTGCTTTTATTTTTATTTTAAACTAAATTCACTTAAGATTAAATATTTTTTAACCTAACTATTATACATTATTACAATTATTTAAAATTTAAGATTGTACTGAGATAAGTAATATATTTTTAATGATACATTGGTTTGAGTTCATATAATTACCTATATTGGTTTTTAAGTGAACCTGTATAAAATTAAAAATAAATGATTTTTTATATTATACTTTGGTTTTTAAATTGTAAAAAGTTGATTCAATATACAATTTATTACTGTTGTTGGTACTCAGTAATATATTTATTGAAAGTTTAGTGTTTACCCAATCACCACAAATTATATTACATTTTACTTGGACCATTGTTTTGTAGAGTTCACTGTTTATTTCATTATTGTCAATGAATATTTAATTACAAATTGGTGTACTGTGAACATTGTATATATTTTTATTTATAAGATTTTATTTTTAGTTTAACTGTTTTCTTTTAGTTTTGAATTACTGATAAAATTAATTTATTATTATGATTTTATAGTTTTTTTTCAGTCATGTTATAAAATATTTTAAACATTTGTTATTAGTTTTAAATATTTAAGTTTTTATACTTTATGTATGTGTATTTTTAACACTAATCAATTTAAAAAAACATTTCAGTTTTTAAGTATAAATTTATCAATCATCTTCTATAAATAGTGATGCAAACATTTCTAACAACCAGTTTTGATTTTTTCATTAAGTATTTAAATTTTATTAAAAAATGTATTATGCAATCTGTAAAGTGCAAAGTATGTTTTTAAACTATAGAAAATTCAACATTGAAACCAGGCAGCATGTTTGTTATGGTTTTTAATGTCATAAGTAGATTGTTAGCATTTCTTGCCTGATGTTTGACTTGAAAAAACAAGAGAACTTTAAATGGCCTATGTAACGATATGTTTAATGAATTTCAAACTTATAAATATCATATTATCAGTATATTAATGTACATTACTACATTCTATACCTTTTTTTGTGAAAATTCCTCCGAATTAAGTTCTGACGAAGTATTCGGCTGTACCTGTACAACTCCACGACGGAAATAACTTGCAAATAGCAAAGTTCCAGCAACTTCCAAGTTCTGCCAAGCGAGCACCCGATGGGTGCCGTACTGGTGTGCAATTATTATGGTCCTTCAATTTCTCCAGTCCGAACCCGGAACCAATTACTCAGTGGTGTCGACATCGTGGAATGTCATATAAATCTATTCCAATATATTATTTGATTGCTCGTCTATGTTGATGTTTTTTTGCGTTTGATGAATTTTTGTTATATAGTATATTTTTAATCAAAATTTTTTAGGAACCTGTGGTCTCAACAATTTACTGTTAGAATTTTCTTAAGTTTTTTTTCCGTTGTTCATTATTCTGACTCTAACACTATTTATGCATTCAATTTTTATAAATAAGGTTTGATGTATAAGGTTTTTTTTTTATATAAGGTTTGATAAATCTTTATCAACTCACTGTAACAGTTACCTACTACTGTAAATTATTTAGTGGATATATTTTTTCTTAATTTTGATGTACTTATCTCATTTAAAATTTGAACGAATATCTGGTTTCCTTAAAATAAATATTTACAGCATTAAAAAGGTAAGTAGCTTAGGGCTGATCATTATTTGTGACTAAATATCGGGACATTCAATTTCTGGAGTAGTACCCATGCAACTTCAGCCTCCCTATATTTTTTTTTTTGGAAGTACTGGTTTCCCCTCTATCAAATTAAGTCTCATACAAATCATTCTACTTGTTTTGAATGTTTTGATGATCCCAATTTTTTGTGTATATTATCCATACCTGAGAAAATAAAATTTCTTTTAGCTATTCTTCTTATTTAAGTACAGATTAAAGAAATAATGATCAGACTATTCGATTTCGGATGAAATTTGATTGAACTACTACAATGCTCTTTGACCAAAAAAAAAAAAATAACCTGCATAATAATTGTAATCAGATTAAGTACGGCAGGATAATTTGAGCCACACCCAATGTAGGATGCAATCAAAATATTTGTTTTTTTTTCTGCTAGAATCCACCTGGCATCCTATTTAGCATGAACTATTTTCGTCAATATGACAGAAATATTCATATTTTACCGCTTTATAATTCATATAGAATTATTTTGGAGCATGTACAAAACTATTTTTGTACAGTTTTTCTTGTAATTTACAGTACCTATTTGTTTATTTGTTTAATTGCTTGAACCCGATTAAACCTGTGTTTTCTATTTTTTTAGGGTATTTACATTTTTGAATCGGAATTATCGATTCATAAAACTTAATTTGTCTAGTTTAGAACGGCAATATCTTGTGGAATAAGAAACCCAAACATTACCACAATAGACACATAATTAGGAAACTTTGGGATGAAATAGCAGCAGAAATGCAAATTAAAGTACCTAGGTACACCAGCGTACAAATTATTTTGTGTTATTCAAAATGCATACAATAGCTCTAATATAATACAGGTATATTATAAGAAGTTCCTTATACTTAATAAGTAAGCTACGGTTATAGGCCAGGCTGAGCATTAATGAGTCTTATTAAATAAATTATTTGACTCAATTTTAATAAAAAAAAAATTTCTCTTTTCAAGTGTAATCAGTGCTTAATGTGTTGACATATATGCTTCGCCCCTTCAAAATAGATCCCTTTTGGGTTCTATTTTGTACGGCATATAGACATTGTTAGAATATGCGACTGTTTGTCTCATCATATTCGTTCGTATACGAACATAATTTAGTATTGTTTACAGCTTACGAAATTCAGGTATTTAGCCTTACATATAATTTTCGTATTTTTAACTTACATATATATTTGTACGTAGAACATCAGATAAATTAAAAAATATGTACATCGTATGGCCGTTTGTACCAATATATTGCATAGGTACATTTTTTATTTATCGTATTTGTTATCACCTTTTAGGACAGTAAAAATACTTCGATTTTTTACTTCAGATTATTTTTGTGATTGGAAATTGAATCTATAGTTGGTACTATTTGGTATTGGGTGGAGGGGATGAATGTGAACTTAATGGACTTGAGATTATATTTATTTTGTTGTAGGTATACAAGACCTTTTACCACTAGACAAGAACTGTGTATGATAACAGCCATGCGGACTGCGCGACAACATCTCACAGTTATTTACTTACCTATGGGTTGTCTTTACAATTTTTTTATAGCTATATATCTTACCCTGCGCATAAAAGTAATCGAGTAATCAATGTTACGCTTTTCATACTCTCATTGCTTGTCTGGTAGTATAAGGTCTCATGTATTTTATTTTTACTTACGTCGTCCGATTGTACAATAATAACACTTATTTTGTCACGAGCACTTAAATCGCATTGTTGTTTATCCCTACACCCTAACGCATTAGTACTCTCTCCCATTAAAAAAAGTCCACTCACGAAGGTGCAAGCTTACTAATTTCCTCCATGTTTCCCGAATTGTAACGTTGATGGTGACTATAGCACCTCAGAGGAGGTCTAGTTTTAAGGAATTATGAGGAAGTTTAGCTTCATTTGCAATTTTATTTGGGAATTCGTTGGCAGGAATCTTGACGTAGGTAGGGACCCATACGAAATTGATTATTTTAGTGGTTGATGATATCAACTCTTGAATGCGTTGAACTAAATAGCTCGTTCTTAAAGCAGGGCTTTGAGATTCATTTTGAGTTTTGCCATATTGTGCATAGGTAGTTAAAAACAAAAACAGCATGAATATGTAATTTTCGTATTACCTATATACCATGATTTGTGAATATTTTCTTAAAAGTTTCAAACCATTTAAACGAACTATTATAAATAAACGTGTATTAAGTTTAACGGGTAACCTGTCTGGTTTTTGATTTCAATGTTTTCGTTATATTGACTTAATATGATAATACATCACTGTAACGTAGTTTGCAGTCACCGCACCACCCAATCCTCCCGGGTGGGCAATCGTTAATAAACTTTCAAAATATAAAATATTATGGTTTGTTTATGTATGCTATATTGCTATCACTCTGTGGTACTGTGGTACATATTATTGGATTGTGGGAAAATGAGTGTAGTACTGTAGTGCAATGTTTAAACTTCTTAATGTGCTACTTTTTTGTTGTTGTTGTATTAACTATTTTCTTTACAACTTATGAAGTCGGACATTATCACACACGTCTTAGCTAAGATTTTTTTTGTGAAACGTGAAGGAGATGTATTAATACGTAGCTATAGGTTTTTGTCTTCTGCACTCATACGAACGACGAACTTCTTCTTATATACAAGCCCTGAACGTACTAAATACGATTAAACTGTCACGTGACTTCCATAAGTATATCTACTTACTTTTATGGCATTGTGTTTTTAACCATCTGTCGAGGTTATCTTTTATACACTAAATACATCGATCTTAGGTTCATTTTATCACACAAAATATGTCTCAAAAATAGTATGCAAAAAGTCATCTATAAATCTATAACTTTTTAATTTCTTTATTAACTACATTGTTTTTTTTAATTTACAGTTGTTTTTTAAGAAATACCTGTATAATATTATAAAAACTTGAATGTTATGTATAACTATACAAAAAACATATTTTAATTTCAATAAATCTATAGGTATCTATATTTAAGACAATACTTTTAATTTTTCTATTAATTATAACATAGAACACAAAGTGAGTAACTACTAGTTGAACCACCTCAAATACCTACATAATGCATAACGTGACTGTAATGAATCACATTTTTTAGAAATTCTCTTGGTTATTATGTTATGTGACTAAAATCACAAATGTACCATTTCAGATTTTTAAGGAGCGAGGTATTTGTTTAGGATTTTTCGGAGAAGTAAAAAAAAATAATATCTCATGAAATGTCTACACGAATGTTGTATATAATTTTAATAACCGTCCAAATATGATACATTGTGAATTCCATGTATTATAGTACTCTAAAGTATAAGTACTTACATAAAAGGTGGCAAATTTTTGAATTTCTTAGCAATGTCAACAACATTGTGAAAATGTCAAACTACACAAAATAAATGCGAGAGAATATATTTTTAATGAAATATTGAGTAGGTATAATATTGTTTAAGAGTAGTTCTACTCAATAAGTTTTTGAAGTGTAATGGTTTAATAACGAGCGTATCACACGTTATGCCACAATAAAATCCATACTACAGTGTTGGATAAACACTCTAGTAACTGATTTTTTTTAGAAATACAAATAAACGAATTATTTAAAACAATTTTTGATAACGGATACTATATTATACCTATGGATAAATTCAACATTAGTTTGTAAGCTTTTTGTTTATACTAATAAAGTAATGATAGTAATAATATGCATTATTTTGATTATTTTAAGTATTTTGTTTTGCGTGGTACTTGGTTACCAAGCTGTGTTTGTGAATAACTATCATTTTAATCCTTTTGATTATGACTTATGTCTTACAAATAAATCTATGTGGCGTATGATAAATTAGTTAATAGAGCATTCAGCATTGCATAAAAAAATTATTCTTAATCTTTAACATGGATATAATAGATCATAAATTATATTCTGAAAATATATCTTATTTGAATTGTAGGATTTTTTTTTCACTTCATTTTCTGAAGTTTGTCTCAAGTATTTAATATGTATTTGCAGAATATTATTTTAACACGATATCTAGTGTAATACTATACTGTATAGTGTATATTGTATATTTGTTTATATGGATAGAAGCACGATAAATATAAATCGAGTACATCATCCTACACGGTTTAAAGGTTGAAATAACGTTTTGAGAATAATTAAATTAAACATTTTTACAAAATTCTTCAAAATCATGAAAATATATAATTTATGTTGTAGGTAGTTAAAGATTTATACAAGTTATAATTTTAACACATTAGGCTTGACAATCTGGTATAAGATTCCTCATACATTTTTTTACTCAAAATTAATAAAAAAAGTTTACCATAAACCGACAAATATTATTTGTGAGTGATTAAAGGTGAAATTTTGGTGACGTTTGATATTCACATGCAATGTACCTAATGGCTTTTATCAAACGATTTTTATTATTTTTATTATTTTTGTCATAAAATGTTAATAGCAGGGAAACTTAAAACTTTTCTTTAAATGATCATTATCCATACGGCCTAACTCAAAATTAAATTTTCAAAAGTTTGATTCTAATTTTATGCTATTTATGTGAATTTACAATCTATATATTTTCTAATTTTTTTTTAACGGAGAGTAAATAAAAAATTGATGTTTCGGTATATATGTAAGATTTAAAATAGAATTAATCTCAAAAAAAATGTTAAAAATAAACCATTGACTTTAAATATGCCTGTAAAATGATTTTGTAGTATGACTTAATAACTATAGAGTATCAATCATAGTATCTGCCACTATAAAAGTGTTTCATGTTTCTTAGTTACATAATATCAGGTTATAAAATAAACACGTTTATTTAGTTTTAACATTAAAAATATAAAAGCAATTCCGAATGCTTGTACGATGCTAAATTGAGTTTCCTGCTAAATTTCATATTTTATTATGATAGTAAAAGTAATAATAATATTATTATTGATTTTAAATTAAAATATGCATGTATCAATATTGCATACTTGAAACGTCGTGTTATATGAAATAAGGCCTCATATTGCCGTGATGTTTTTGTTGTCATGGTAATATTGGTAATTACTCATAACAATTATTTTACAAGCATTTACATTTTTTTCTTTATTAAAGAAATACATTCAAGATTCTAAAGTTTGGATGACACAATTAAGAAATAGATTCACTTAATGTGAAAATAAAATTTGACTTAATTGGTATTTTGGCCCACACAAATTCCTTGATTCAATTTCTATACTCTTCAGAAAAATCGAAAAAAAAACTTTAACCTTAACAAAAATTAAGGGAAACTGTAATTTTTTATAAAAACCTGGTTTTGCAAAATGTATATTATATTTTTTTATTGTAATTTGAAAGTCAATAGCTGTAGATTGCTCATCAAATATTTATATAATCTATGGGCTTTAATTTTAAATACTAACTTTAACAATGAGTATTAAAAACTCATTATATATTATTTATATTTTATTTAATATTAAAGTTAGGGTTATTCAAATAGAATATATATTTATTATGTTAGTGAATATATGACGACATTAGATATTCACGTTTAACCAAATGATTTATTTAAAAAATATTTATCGTGGAAAATTGGGGACAATTCCACTATTACTTAAAATATAATGTTCCATAGGGAACTACATTTTGAAAATATCTTGACTATTTGTATGCTATTTATAGGCATTTTAAACTTCTTTTTAAAACTAATTTGATGTTTTGGTCAAAAACTTTGAAAATGGAATGCATAATTCTTCAAAGTTTAGCTCACTCCATGCCTCCACGAATCGATAAAATAGGTGCTGGTCAAAATGATGTGATACTGAAAATGCGAGGTAAAACACCTGACGCCCTCTCGCCGTTAAATTCTCATTAGATTTAGGTATGCCACGCTGAAGCTATGTTGCGAAAACTCGAACGACTGTTTCAAATTTGTAACCTTTGTTGTCGCCCAAAATATCCTAATATCAAGTCATATCAATCACATGGAAAAGGTGGGGTCGTTGACAAAAACACACAAAATTATATAGATTCCTAATTATTATATATGCCTATTACGTAGTAATTGTGATATAACTATGGTTTATAACATATCAGATAGGTAATATGATAATAATATAATGGTAGGTAATTGATAAAAAATTTAATGTATTTAATAGATATTGCATTTTTTTTTCGGTATACGGAGTATTGCTGTTTATTATTTGAACTAAGCACAACCGTTTAAAATTTGGAAATTTAATATGTTGTTTAATCATACAACTGGATAAATTCTATTTTATCATCAACTATCGCACATAGTGGCTGCATGCTTGAATTAAACGAAGAATTTTTTGAATTTATACAGTCATGTTTGGTAAGTATTAATAAATACTATTGAGGAAGAAATAAACATACTAGCAACCTTCACATACCAAGCACCTTAAACGTAGCAATTGGACCCAACGCGGACACCACCACAGAAATCTTCAAGTTTTTAAAAATAACCAAACTGTATAACCAAATATAAAAAAAATGTAAATGTAATGTGAATTGTAACTAATGGCTATTGTCAACGATGCTAATCTTTGACAATAAAAAAAAATAGTATAAATACCTATAGATATATACATTGTATAGTTAGTATTAACAGAGCTCATACATTTACAATAAATAGATTTTAATAATTTTGTTGTAATTCAGAAAATAAAAATTGAAACTTAAAAATAACCATCTTATAAATTGATTATAACTTGTAATTTATAAACATTGTATTGTAGATATTTAATGATTTTAAAATTACAACATTTACCATTTAATAATTATCATATACGGTTAGATCAGACTATCAGAGGTATTACAACTGTGCGCCGTGGCTCCAATGGGCGTCTCGAGTATTTGTCAAGTTAGTCGTGGCACAGAAGAGGAAAATATGTAACGGCGATGACGATTACGGATTAATATATTATTTTATTATTAACATAAAACATTTAATTACAATTTTCTAAGTGCATAGTTATAATATTAAATTTGTTGTCTTGGTACTTAATATAATTGATGTATTTATAACATATGTTTCTATAAATAATTTAACATTAAAACATTTTCTTCCTATATGTAAGTACTAATTTTAGAGCTACCAAAATGTTGTGAAAATATTAAGGTGCCGCTGATTGAAAAACTTTGAATACCTCTGAGTTAGAGTTTTAGGGGTACATAACGGATAATTTGATAAAATATTATGTCTGCAAACGGGAAAACTATCTCTGATTTCCGGTTTTGGTATTCAAAAACGTCTGATCACTCCATCTATATCACATCCCGTCTTGTAATCCCCCCTTCACGGTCGATCAACGCCTGCCGTTATGCGTGTACGACCGGTTGTGGTACCACGTCGTTTCCACCGACTTAAATTCGGTCGGTCCTCGTGGGCACTTCGTCGCATACAACACGCGTCGACCACCCGGAGTGACGCGGACCCGGCGCGGGAGACAACGAACGGACCCAACTTGGCCAACGGTAGCGCGCGCTTCGTTGGTCACTATGTGGCAGAGAGCGCGCGAGAGGGATCGATGCGTGCGCGCGCGCGGGCGCGCCCGGTCCACCTCCTAATCTACCCGCGCCGATGGGTTGGCGGATGCCAGGTATGGGGGACCCGGCGAGGAGACGAAATGCCAGGGAGCGCGGAGTGTACCCTTCACTACGCCGGTACGTGGAAGAGAACCAGCGTACGCGTGAGTGTTCTCGTCGCCGCCGCATTCGCCGCCACCGTCGCCGTTGCCGCCGCAACCCTTATAAACGCGATATCGCTCGCACGTTCGGTCGGTTGGTCGGTCGGTCGGTCGGTCTGTTGGTCAGCCAGCCAGTCAGTCAGTCAGTGAGCGCCGCCGCGTGCACACATAAGTCTCTGTACCGTATTGTGATAACATTTTCCTGCCGACAACGACGAAAGTTTCTCCCGCCGCGTGACTACAAAAAAAAAAAAAAACCAAAATTATTTCAACAACGATATTGATATTGTCGTCTGCGGCGCCGATCCGAGCCCTGTCCGATCACCCGTCCGCAGATCCAAATAACTGTACCGGTCTGTACGGAAAAAAATTTAATTAATGTGCCGCCACCGTCGTGCTGGCCGGTCCGCGGCCGGATCGCCGCCACCGCCACGGCCGTTATCGAGCCCGCCGCCGGCGCACCTCTATAGATGACTGCCGCAGCCGCCGAACGTCCGGTAACCGACGACGGGACGACCGGACGTCGCGACAACCGGACACCACGAACCGCTCCGTAGTTTCGCACGTTCCGCAGCCGTTGTTGCTGTCACTGACACTGCTGAGCGCCCGTGAGTATATTATAACGACATTATTATTCACCAAAATATTATTGTGACTGTAGAGTCCGATTTAAGTGAGCACGTGGGTGTGGGAGGGGGTGGAGTAGTTACGAAGTGTTGGATTGTGACTCTGAGAACCCACACTTCACTACCTATATGGCCCGGTTTGTCAGATAAATAGTTCCCAGTGGGTTTGTGCGATGAACCAGTCAATTCATATACGATTCATATACGAATTAGTATTATCTGATAGAGGACACTCAAAAATGATTTACATTTGGATTGTGATGAAATGTGAACAATATACTTCTGTCACGCAAAATATAAATTCACTTTCTTATTTAAAATCAAAAATGTACGCTTATCTGATATTTTTTTAGTTGAATGTAGTAACAATATAACTTTAATTTAGTTATAATTTTTAACTAAATTGTTACTACTGTACATTGACTATTTGGATTGAAGTAAGAAGAAGTTTTTACCACAATATTATAAAATGATACCTATGGTAGAAATTTTGACTCACGGTACATTTTTAACTGTGACTGGTTTTCACTAGTAATACAAGAGGAGAACGTATAGTCAACCAATTTTCATCCCAACTACAGGAGTTGGGTTTACATATGGATGCAAATGTATTGATACCTCACAATGATTTCGTATGATTTTTTTATTAATATTTTTTACCATAAATAATGTAATCTAGATGGAAGTAATCCTTCCGAGATTCCTGTATCAGTTATGATATTACATGGGAAAGATAGCTTTTCCAATAATGGAATTGGCACTATCTAAAATAATACAGAAATAAAATGAGTAATATCAAAAATTACGTGAAAAAATCAAAGTTAATGACTGATGTGTATTAAATGTGATACATGCTATAATATAGTCTGTTAGGTATAGTTTGTAAGTTTTATCATTCAATCCTAAATTATTGAATTTAGAATACGTGAATAAACGAGTGTAAGTTGTTAGGTGTTTAAACATCGTTCTGAAATTCACAAGATTTAATATTACTAGCTTAAAAATAGTTTTCTTATTTAGCTAAGAATCTAAACTAATTTTCATTTTTAACATTTTTATGTTATATTAATATCACAAAAAAGTTCTTAAAAACTTTGTTGGCTTAAAATATAATTTTACAACTTATATTTTTGAAATGAAAGTTCTGCTTTTATTTCAATTTTAATATTTATTTATACTTAAATTAATTTAAAAACAAATTATATTATCAAAGAACATCTTTATGTAGAAGTCGAATTAAAAAAAAAAATAATATTTGATACGCATATTTTTCTTTGTGGTTATACACACTCCTTCAATATTTGCTTGTAGCTTTATTTTATTGTTATATTGTATAAAAATATAATCTCGTATTAAGATGTATCTTTGACATTGTGGTTTTGTTTTCTTTACAAATATTTTCTCATAACGACATAACGTATTATCATTGTCGCTATCTATTATCAGTCTTGACATTTTCATTCCCATAGTCCTGCATTTTATCTTGAAGATCTAATTATACATTATAATACTCACAATAATTTCAAAGTTTAATAAATATTTCTGTTAGTTTATAGTACATTAGTTAACCTAATATAGACGTATATATTGTTGTTTACTACAATATTTGTGTGTATTTTGGATGTTAATAAAAGTTTTTGATTAATGTCTTTGACGCATAGTTCTAAAAATGATTTATGAGTTTGTTTCCACCAGATGATATGAATGATTGTCTATTATTCTTGTTTGTCTTAGGTTTAATCGAGAAAATTAAGTCCTTTTCAACATATAATAAGATTTATCACAGTATTCTAATTCGAGGTATCTATCAGTGGAATTCATTAATTTAGTGTGGACATATTATTATAGCATGATATTTCTTTCGTAGTGATTTCTGGTGTCTGCCTGCATACAGTTTTTTTGTGTTGTAATTGTATTACATGAAGCCCGTTGAGTTATGACCATTGACCATATTTCAATAGAAATAGGCTTTAAAATAATTCAGCCCATTGTTTTACTTTTTATAATTTTAGGCTTTTTCATAATCAAATCATGGTAATAGTTCAAAAAGTCAATTGTTTTATTAAAAAAAATGTATAATATAATTTTTATATTTACTTAATAATCATTTATGCACCTATTATTTTTTTTGTCGAGTCTCAATTCATTAAAAATGAAAATTCAATATTAATAATAATAGTAATAACAATAAATAACAATATTTACATAATGTAGTATATTTATTATTTATTATCGTCACCTAGACAACAAGAGTACTTACATATAATATTTTAATTACATTTTGGTTTGGGACAAAATTACCATACTTACTATCTGCATATTTGTCACTTTCACAGTGTATAAAATAAACAATTTTATTTTCGTTTCAGTTTATTCTATTTGTTATTTTTTGTCACGTATGGTCTAGTTAACTGGTCATTATTTAAAATTAAAATCATATTTTGGACATTAGGAGTAATAATACATACGCCCATACATCCAACTTCATATAATTATGCAATACGAATAATACAATGTATTGCCTTCTTATAATAAGAATAATAGTTTAACAAGTACCAGTACGTCCAGACATAATAATAATCTGTAGACTTTCAAGATTTAAGAGTTGTCAGTTTCTTAATGTGTTTGAATATAGAAATATAATATGCTATATAGTTTTGAAATAGTCTTTTATGATTAAATATTAAAATATTTATATGTTTTTAAAACTGTAATACATAAACAAAACAACTTATGTTCGAAATTTTGAATTTTATAAAAATAAGGTCATGAAGGAATAACAGACATTGATATAAATACTTCCATCTGTTATTTCTTACACACAAAATGCAATGTTTGGAGTTAAATTGATTTTTATTTACTGTTCATACATTTATAGTTGCAAACTTTGACCGCCGACAGGGAAAATGTTCTAATATATGTTGTAAAATTCAATACTTACAAATAGCCATCCATACGTTGAAGTGTAAATTATCATATATTATATATTTATATTATTGGTAATCAAGTTATTATTGACTATTCTATTATGATCTAATGATTATCTAAGATATAACATAGTATGAAATATTATTGTAAAAGGAGCAATTTAGAGAATTATGTATGTAAGTATTATAAGTTAATAATGCTAATTTTTAGATTCCAAAGTGCCATAGTTAACGTGAAGCTATTTAAAAGAAAAACATTATCAATGTTGATAAAAATATATTTTAAATTAAAAGACGATACACATACTTAGCCAGGGACCAGCGTTTAACTTTTCAATCTGCCCCTGATAGCAGTCTATATCGTCAAGCACATTTCAAACTATTTTTTATTTATTCTCATAAATAGTATGTTGGTATGGCACACAGAATAAAGTGGCATATTTGATTTTTTGAAAACTTACTTATATTTGATTTAAAACCAGTTTTACATGATTATCTTGTAGATATCTGTGTACCTAAAGTTATTTTTAAACCAGCTGCCTCATAAAATCTTATTTTTCTTTCACCCAATATCTTAAAGTAGGTACCTATACTATCACAATACTGGACAGATAACCAATTCATAATTTGTACATTAATGTTCCAGTAGGCAGGTCATACAATATTTTGCACTTAAATAAGTTAATTCTTACATTATTCGTGTAGGTCTTCAAGTCTCATACAGTCATACGAAATGCTGATTTTTATCAAACGAATTGAATTCAACCTTACTTACTCAAACTACAAGTTACATAAATTAATGGTATATTTTCAGTACCATAATTGGATTATGTTAGAGTAGAACTTTAAAATCATACCCTCCAGCGAACATCAATAAATACATTTTATATTTGTGAACGAAGTTACATACATTTTTACTTAGCAAATTTTAGTTTTTTATAAAATACGATTCTTTGAAATTGCTTAGGATTACTTTTGAATATTAGTATTTACCATAGTTTCAATGAACCAACTAATAGTGTTATTAAAACGCCAAACAGTATATATTTCAAAATCTACAATATTTTTATTTTTCTTAGACTGCATAACAATAAAACAGCTGCCGCCTGCCATTGTATTATGACAGTAAAATAAACAATTTCAAATTCTTAAAAGCGTTTAATATTGGTGGATTATATTATCGAACATAATGTTGACGTACACAAAAAATAATATCACTAAACATGTTCACTATTATTGGTGCAGTATAAAGAAAAAGAAACTCCATTGTTCTACCACAAAAGAGCTAGCGGGTTTGTTGCAGTCTAATCATATATAATATAATGTATATGTATATAATATATACATAATATTTACCAGTCCACAGACCTCTATATGTATATGCAAGCGCGCACGTATGTAGTTTGTGTGTGTGCTCGTGCGTTGTACTTAATTTAATTTTTCTCCTTTGGATGTAGGATTTTGCTTATAGTCCGTTGTGTACGAGACACGTAACAATAATTCTTCTTAATTCATTACCAGAGACGTTTTCTAGCCGTACTTTGCACTGGCAGTTATTTTCCGAACCGTCTTTATATCATCGTGCTGGTGCTATTTCACCTCCGTTGTGTCTTTGTATTTTCCGAAGTGTGTATTATCGTTGTCCGCCGTGGAATTTATTATCTTGCGAGCCTTGTTAGTGCATTTCAACACGATTTACTATCGATGCTAGGTTCAAATCGCCATAAACTAAATTTCCACTCGATGATACAGGTTAAGACTGTTAGGAGTCTACCTACCAAGTCAAGCGGTAACGGTGTACTATAGTTCATACTAAGTAGTCATATATACCAGCTGGTATTGGTATAGTATACTTGTAAAGTATTAGTATTATACCGCCGGATACTCAGATGTCAATGTTCAAAAGTCGGCTCGACAGGGCCCCCCAAAACAGTTCATTAGATATTTATGCTTGCGATATGCTGGTAGCGTTCTGCAAATTGACTTAGATTTGTATTTATTTTTCGTTTCAACTTAATAAGATATTATTTTCGGACGGCTTTAATTGGATGAATTTGAAAACGTTTTTGAAATAGTATAATTGAATTTGAATTGTATGGGGACGGCATATTGTTTGGTTTGTATAAGTACCTACATTTTGTAAATCAAAACATGCGTGGATTAAAATACAGATAAAAAAGTTTAGTTACTTATTCGGAAAGGGTTATATTATGTAAAATTAAGTTTACTTAGAAACTAAGTAAAATAAAGTAATCAAATAGATAATTTTTCAAATATCAGAGATCTATAATTATATTTATGTATATGTTATTTTTAGGTTTGATTACAAATAATCATAATACTATAATTATTATCATTGATTAAATATAATAAAAGTTAAGTGTTGAACTTTGGCACCTAAAGATCCTATTATTCTAGGTAGTTGATGTATTATAATAAATACATTATGGTACAATATTGAACTGTAAACGAGTTTAGGAAAGAAAAGTTACAAATTGATGACATTAGTGCAAGAAATCTTGAATGGTTCAGGATGTGATGTAAATAGGTAATCAATCATTACAGTAGCTGGTATATTGTCGTTAAATATCGCATATAAGCTTCAAAAATTAGTTTGTAAGTCATTATTTTACTAAATGATTTCCAAACTTCTGAAATGTCCTTAATTTAAATGAACATTAAACAACATTTGTATCCAACTAAGATCAATTGGAACTCAGTTTAAAATGTATTATCCTTTCAATTTAATAAAAAATACTTCATAAAAATAAAAATAATATTTTATTTCGAAAACAGACAATAACAGTTACACTTAGGTATTAGTACAAAATGTTAGGTACTAAGTATTGTAAACTTGCTAAAAATATAAAATAAGTTGAAATTGTGAAATTAAAGAATTATAGAAAACATAATACGTACAATGAATTACACTAATAATGAATTTAAATGTCATTCAAATAAATAAACGATTTGCAAAAAGTAGCAGCAATAATAATATAAATGAACGAAAAGAAAAAAATATATTGAAGACTAGAATATAAATTTAACAAAATTAATGTTATGGTTTATACAAGCTTAAGCTTTTATTTATTTTATTTAAAAAAATGAACACAGTGTAAAAATTCAATAACTATACATATTCTAACACAGCTTCTAAGAGGTCTGTTTGGGATGGTAGGTAAATTAAAAATAATGTCTTGAGTGTTTGAGTGAGTGGCAGTCTGCAGATAAAAAGATTTGATCTCTACGGTAATATTTACTTTCATTTAAATTTTAAATGCACGTGTGATAATATGATGTCGCATGGCGTCAAGTCTTTTAATCATACACTCCGCTTTGAAATTAAACCTTGTCAAATTACTTTGTTGACAACGATCTTGAGTCATGAACAAAAGTTTAGCTTTTTAATTCGATGTTTATTTACTTATTAATATTAAATCACAATATAAAAAAAACAAAGTAAAGGGATTGAGTTACATGCCTTTGTTCTATTATTATAAGTCGATGAGTATATATTATATTGAGTGGTATAGGTATTTCTCGATTTTTGTAATAAAATTACACCTATCATAGTTTATTTCAGGCATAATTTGTATTGTGCTTTGAATGGTAGATTCGAATAATATTCATCCAGGCACAGCCTAAAAAATTGCTCGTTTTATAATCATGTGGCAATACAATTTAAAAAATCAAAAGAAAACAAGAATTTATAAAAATAAATATTGAATGAAAATATAATATTTGTTTTGAGTGTTTTGTTAATGTAATTTTTTGATTAATACTTCAGCATGAAAAATAATTTCATACTTACATTATATCAGGAGTGTCAATTTTAAGTAGTTGAATAGTCAATTCCATATAATATTGTCGTACATTAAATACAACAACAAATAACACCACATTTTCGAAATTGTGATCAACTAGATTTCTAATCTAAAAAAGATTACTGATTGACTATGTGGTTACTGGTTGCCTATCTATACAGATGGAATGGAGCCCATCAATAAAGCTCCAAACAAAGATTTAAAACGTCTGTGGACATTAAAAAGGAAATAGGTAAGACACGCAATTCGTACTGTAAAAAGAATAGCTAATAAAAATGGTTCGATCAGAATCCAAAATAAACGTTGAGATTTAGTATTCGGCAATGCGCTGACCAAGACTAATGCGTTTCTCAAGAATCGATTAGATACAATTGTTTCCACCTTAAACCATCTTAAACCTAAATTCAAATATATATAATGTATATTGTGTATAAATATATACATTTGCCATTTGATTACCTAAACCTTAAGGTTGACATAGGTATGTTATATAGAATCCAATAATGTCAATATATCTATATTCTGTTGTTTTTTGTTGCAATTAAATGGATCGCGAACACAGAGTAAGAGTTATATGCATGCACTTTACAATATACATACATATATTACCTACAACTGCATGCATACAAAAATGAACTTAATAAAGTACCTGCCTGATGTGTGATGTACTCGGTGTAATTGAATTTAAATTATTCATGTTATGTATGGATGTATAGATAGTATGTGATATATTCGTGTGTTTCATGTTATACCTATTACGATGTATATTTATTATTATAAATGACAGGAAAATAGCAAAATATAAAATATATATTAAATTATTGTGAGTTTAAATTGTATTATTTCCATATTTTTTGTTTTGTACATTCTATTATTATGCCGTATGCTCCACTAGCTCATTTATAAGCTTGTTAATTAAAAACACACAAAAGTCATAAAAAAATATTTATATATTTTCCTACGTATGTGGTCAAGAGGAATTAAATTAACTGAAAAACGCCTCCTATCTACCTACCAACTTTGATGGTATTTAATGTTAAATCTTTCAGTATTTATTATAGTTAGGGTGGATTTTGAAGGTGTTTTGTATTTTTTATATTATGTTGACTTAATTGTTATTTTGCTATTCATTAAGTACTTTATTGATACCTAAGTGTTTTTAAATAGAATAAACCAAGTCCTCCAATAATTAAACACCTACACCGAATAGTCGTCTTCTAAAATGCTTTTAATATAAAATTTAAATTACAAGATTTATATTTGTATTAATATTGGTTTTAGTGTTTTTGAATCACTATTTATTATGATATAATACAACACTTTTAGAAAGTTTTAAAATGTGTATATAAATATATAATTGACTTATACTGTTTGAAATAGTAGAATTTAAGTAGATTTTATTACTTATATTAAACTATTTTCATTCGACTTGCATAATATGAATTTTTGTTTAAAATTCACTATATTATTTAAGTATGCTTTTCTGTTATTCATTTTTTGCTTTCACTTTGTAATAATCGTGATTTTTTTTACTGCGAAAAATTAATAATTCGGTGTTATTTATTTGTACAACATTTTTATAGCCCATTACTTAAAAGTCTAAGATACATAAATAATTGTGTTATTATTTTATTTTTAACCTTATAAATCAAATATATATATATACATACATATATATATATATATATATATATATACATATATATATAATAGTTCTTTTTGTACAATTTGATAACTAGACTATGCTTTATGTGTGAAGTATTTACTTATTTTAAAACTAAATCGATGATAATTAACCAATTAGAAACATGTGTAACTTCGTTGATAGAAGTGAATACTGTTTTACAGAAAACTTATCTAAAAATATGTTTTAATAATACTATTGTATTTTTAAATAATTATAGTATAGTATAACTTGGTGTATTGACTTTCAATGTAACATACAACTATAAAAAATAGCTCGATTCGTTTGTGTTCATACAGTTGAGTATGTTATTGAATATAGTACGCTAATATCAGAGTTAAAGTTTATAAAGAAATTAAAATACATACTTTAAGCAAACGATTTAGAAATAAATACTTCCAACAAATTGTTTATTGAATATAAAGTATGTTAATTGATTGGAGAGTTAGTACTTAATATTCCTAGTTCAATATATATTTCGAAATATTTTAATGGCATTTTTTTCTGAATTTAAAATAGTATGATTTATCAATAGTGGGCCTTTACAATGATTAAAATAAAAACACGTTAAATAAAATATTAATTTTTTGGTATTTAAAAAATAGAAATAATTAGTTGAGTGTTTAATGAATGAGATTAATATAATTCATAGCTTAATTTAAAGAATATGGCGTAGGTATTGTAAAAGATTACCGTTTTCATAGTTCTTACTGGCGAGTAATATAAAACCGTTGATTTTTTAAAAATGTTTTACATTTGTAATACTATTTAAACTTATCATAAAATAGTACATGTAAATTGTAATGTAATTATTAATTAATTAAGAAAATGAAATAAAATAAAAATTGAAACTTATATAAAATGATATTATTTAAACACATTTAAGCACATGTATTTAGCATCAAAATCATTTTTAAATTATAATTTATGATGATAAAAAATGTGCAAGTGATTTTTGTTAATTATACTAGCAGAGCATTATTGGTCATCATATATTACATTAAATAAACTGCACTAAAAATAAAAATAAATTCACAGAAAATTTTGGATTGGGACTATAACTTTCCAATTAATTAACATAGGTACCTTCTCCATATATAATTACTAGGCATCCGGATCCGGAAACTAGTATTTAATAACACTTACATTAATCGTGGTGAGAATAACGGTTTTAATAGGTAACATGATTTTAATACACCGTTGTATTTAACTGTAATTGAGCTTTTCGTCTTTTTGACAATAGGAGATAACCATTAATTCAATCGGAAATTACTATTTATTGTATACAAATGTACATAACACGTCGTCAACACGTTATATTTTATGTTATAAATATTATTTAATTAATTGAATAACAAGAATTTTAGGTTGAATGATTGACCGGAGATCAGTAAATTTATTGACAAAGGCTCATTATAGCAACTTTGGAAAGAATAGCGCCCTTTGCATCGCTTATCTCAGAAACGGAAATGACAATTTCCCCTACAACACCACTGAAGTCAATGGCATTGCATGACAGAAATATATACAATTCGATGCATAATTCCTCTAAGTTTGGATATTATACATAAACCTGAACTAAGGTAGCCATTATTGGGTTCTTGTATGTACAGTGTGGTCCTAGCGGTGATCAATAGATTCGGCTTTTGGCTAGAACCCGTTTCGCCAAGTATGCCATAGTGGCCACAGCTACAATCACCGCGACAGCCACGTCTAGCAAACACCGTTCGTACCACCAGTATTGAGTGGCCGGCTTAAGCATCAGGTCGGCTCGATGTCTGGCCACGTATTCGACCCAATACACAGCTTTTTCCAGTGGGTCCTGGTCACGGTCGCGATACAGCGCCGACAACCGTTTCGCGTTCTTTGCATACCTGCAAAAGTAAAATATAATAAATAATGATAGTGTCTCCCAAATGTACATACAATGTATTTTGTCGAAAAAAAATTGCTAAAAAAATTAGTATGAGACAAATATTTGACTGTATTATACGAGTATATACAATATATATATATAATTAAAATAAATTGCTTAAATTATAGAAATTAACAAGCATGTGTGATAAATTTATCTTTAACATTTTATGAGTTTAATTAGCTCAGCAAGCGAGTCGTAGTATCAATCTAAGCATGCAGTTTATCAAAAGATTACACTGTTCTATAGATTTTATTTACGCAATTGTTTGATCATTAAATTTAATATTACGATTTACGATGGATATTAGTATTTAGCTTGACTTCAATTTCATAGTGTAGCTTACCCATGACTTTAAGTACCTAATAACTAAAATAATTGTGTCAAAGACTTTCCTAAATGAATGATTGTACATGTACTACACTCAAGTTAAGAACTGTACTTGATGGCGACCTGCAGTTCTCGGAGGGTGGCAATCAGGCAACACTCGTCAACCTACCCAGTGAGTCTACATGCTATTCAGTCTATCATATTATGCCTGTTTTGTAGTAAAGTTGCAACTCTGAGCACAAGTCAACCACTGAGAACAGTTCTTAACTTTCGTTGGTTCGCCAGTCGCTTAGAGCATTGATTAATTTTTGAGATTTTGGATTATGGAATACCAAAAATCTCTCTCTTTCTGTTCGAAACTTTTTACGATTTCAACCAGGTAACTAAAAAATCAGTCTATTTTAATTTTATAAGTAACTTCAATAAAATGATGTATGATTTATTGATGTGTGTTAAGAATATAGGTGGTGTAGTAATTTATATGATCAATCTGAAATAATGAATTTTGAGAAAGATATATTATATACATAGGTACTTTGCACACAATTTTTATAACTTTCAAACAAATGTATAAATATATTATGGGGATGCATTATTTAATCAGATTTTCAGTGTGCAGAAAATTGTTGGTAAATAAATTTGTGTGCACATAATCGATTTGAAAATAACCACGGCCACTACTTTCATTCATATTCAATCACGCTACAATGATATAATTTAAAGTAACACGGTAGTGTTTACCGTATCGGTTTGTGACTAAAATAATTGCGTTAAAGTTTATTTAATATTTTTACGCAAGTACTAGGTATGCAATAAGAGGAAAGTTTTTGTAAGACTTGTCTAAATTAGATTTTTGAGCTCTGCAAGTAGGTGAGTGGTGGAAGGAGGGGTGCTAGTAAGGGTTGGTCTTGTGTGTAATGCAGTGTAGATGACAATGTACAGTACAATACGCCAACAACGACTAAAAAAAAAACAGAAACGTATCGTCTCCACTTCCGGCGTCGACGTTTTGAAGATAGCGTTAATAATAATGATAATAGTATAATAGGAACAATAAGATGTGTGTTCGCCCGCTATTATTATATCCACACCACGATGGAGTAAAATACAGCCCTCAGTACAAAGATAATATTATAATAAACCACATATTGCAACTGTACCCAACCACCGTAATGGTATATGCGAAAGGTAGAAATGTGAACCATACGTTCCTACCTGCCCACCTAGATATCATCCATATGATATTAAGTATCTGACTACCATAGTATCATATAAATGAACATGATACGGAGCACACTCTAATCATACAGTCCGTGGTTATTTCAAAGGGTAAGAACGATGTTTCATACATAGATATAGTGGCGGGGACTGCTGACGGTTATTTTTAATAATTATAGGTTTTTATGTCCTTCGGTATGCCACTGCGTTTAAAATTGTCAACATATTTCATTTGTAAAAAGGACTCCGTGTATTTAAGGTTCCAGATCTTCTGTTAAAACTTTGAATGTTATATTAATTACTCTAATGCCCGGAATCAGTGGAGTAGACAGAATTGCCTCACGGCGGCGAACTAAGCAAATAATAACGTACCTCTGTAAAACTAAAACTAAAAACAAATACTATATACTATATTATAATGCAATATTGGATAGAGTAAGGACTAGAGACTAGGCTCTCTATGCTCCAGCTATTAAGGAAGTCTGAGCTAATGACACAATCTTTTTTTACTAAAAAAACTAGGAAGACGGTAATGCAGTTTAAAGATTCAGTTAAGAAACCAAGTATTTAAATACAAATTTATACTAGGTACTTCATATCAGAACGTATAGATCGAGTTTTCACAAAATTACGACGTCAGAAAACTTATCCGGTACACTTAATTCACACATTCGTCTGTGTGAAATTCATTGTATAACATTTATACTATGTTTATAATAATATAATTATTATAAATACTGGTATTGATGTGGGTAAAATTAAATGTAAGACGTAGTAATAAGTTAACGTGCAATGTTACTTTAGTATTTTAGTGAGGTATAAATCTGCGAACTGTTTTTTTAGTTGAACAACTAAAATGTTTTGAAAAATAATCGATTGATAACGAATAGTTTTGGATGATCACTATAATATTATTATGCTATTGTATTGCATGTACATTTTACCTAAATGTATATCAATTAAAATGTTATTTGTCATTAGTTATTTATAGTATTCTAAGTTGCATACAAGTAGTCACTGTATAGGTTAGTGTATTAGATTGTTATAAAATATATAATCTATATAAATAGGTACTTCTATACGTCTTACTTATCATCGTGAAGTACAGTGGATATAGTATCACCGGCGACCTGTTCGTCGATCAAGTCGATTTGCAATTGCAGTCCGCATTCGTTCTGGACGATAAAGTTCAAGTTTGAAAACTGGTCGGCAAATAAGGGAATTCCGACGATGGGCACTCCCGAGTAAAGAGCGTCCAGTATTCCCATTAGACCACCGTGTGATATAAACAATTTAACGTTCGGGTGATCTAGAATAAGGCGTACAAAGGAATACAACTGTCAGTCACGTGTGGCAGGTTCCGCTAATATAATAAATTATTAATCATAAAATTATGGTTACACGGCGTTCTGGATAGGCTATTTAGCTACATCAGTGTCATGAATACAACGTCGATTAATAGTATAATATTATTATTATAATATATATGCATGAGTAGCATACGATATTAGAGGAGATAAAAATGTATTATTATCATTTTTATAATGTGATCAAAGTTAAATGATATTTAATAAAATGGTGTTATAATGTCTTCAACTTTATTAAAATATTGTTAGTTACAGACATTTTTTTTATTTACATAAGACCCACGTGTATTATATTATAACCGATTGTGTCACTGTACACTAATTGCATATTTGCATTTTAGAAGATAATATAATAAAATTATATTGTATACAAAAATATTAGTTATTTGTCTTATTTTCGGATGAATAAAATTACTAATTATGTAGGTAAAACAAACTAAATTGTATTTTTCTAATACAAGTCTACAGTTAGCGATGATAATTTTTTTTAAGTTACTAAGAAACGTTTTTTTTCTCAATAAACTACATGAATAATTACTCGAACTGAAGAGAATTAATATAAAAGTATTTTTTCCTTTTAAACATTAATCCTGGGTATTGATAGTTTGGTTATTATAATATTATGCTTTGAAAAAAATGTATTGTGTTCAATATAAATATTGATCCCCGGTATTAGTTTATTGATTTCTTTTCAGGTGATATAATAAAAAAAACAATTCATCGTGTTTACAATGTAATATATAAAAGGCATTAATTGTATTATTTTTAATTTCGTTATAATTTAATTGTTATTTTTTCATTATTATGGCGCCGGCGTAATTGAATAAAGTAAAATTATGAGAAAAATTCTAAGAATGATTGAAAAGTCATTTATTTAAACTATCAAGTTAATAGTAGGAGTACAGTAGGATTCAAGTGTACTTCGTCATTGGGTGGGTCAAATAATTTTTTATACTATTTGTATATTACTATTAGAGGTAAGGTAGGTTGGAGTAATTTTTGTAAAATATATCACATACATTTTGTATGTAATGATTATTCTCATAATATTTATCATATATTATTGATATAATTTATAAGTCAATACCAATATTACCAATAGAATTGTGCGAATAGGTTAGGTTAGTGATACAAGTAATTTACAGTAGGTAATTAGTCTAAATATTTTTAAAATTTTGCTCTGCAAGAAAACTAATAGTAGAAATATAATTATATAAATTATGATTTGTCAACATTTATAAAAAAAAATTGCATTGTTTCAAATAAACTTTTAGATTTAAAAATAGATGAATTGTTATGTATAAAACACAAAAATAGTTTAAGTAATGAAATTATGACGATCGACGGACCAACGTTAATAATTATCACTGAATAATAAAAAGTATCTATACAAGTTCATTTTAATTAAATGTTTGTCTGTTTAAATTTCAGTCATTTAATTCAGTAATTACATAAAATAAAAAGTAATTTTTAAAAAAACCGCATGAGTCAAAAGGTGTAATAATAATAATTAATAACTATAGCCGCCGCTATTATATTACCTATTAATAGCGAAAATTAAGTTGTAATCGATTGTAATATTGTTATACGTATTATTAATCTCGGATTAATAATATTATCATAAAAAGACTCATTATTTTTAGTCGTTATTACTAATTATCCACTATAGGCCACCATTATTTTACAGATATTATTCGAAATGTTTCATAAAAACCTCGATTAAATAGTTTTTCTTGCTAAATCACATTACTTATATGGATACTGTACCAAAAACCATTAACTGAGTATATAACGTGCAAAAATAATAAAAATCACAAATTTCATTTCATTTATGGTCTCATCATTATAATTTATGTATGGACAACACGATATATATATAGCTCAATAGCCAACATTTAATAAACGTAATGAAAATATGTGACAATTGTCACGATTTCTGTATCATCCGAAATGACGGGAAAAGGGGAAAACACCAGACATTGTATCACAGGAACGTACAATAATAATATTATATAACAATAACATACATTATGTTTTCATAAGGAATAAATATTATTACTTACGATCGTGCTCGTTTTTACCCGCATCTCTCCGTTTTAGCATAAAACATAATCCTTGTTTGAACATTAATTTACGGAAATATAGAGACACGTACATTGCATAATGTGTACATAGGTATAATACAGGTGTGAATGTAAAATTTCCATTAAACCGTATTTCAAAACCGACACCCTCGAACGAAAACTAATTAAATGCCGATTTGGTAAAAGAGCTGATAATGTCTAGTAAATAATTAATAATTGTCGTACCTATAGCCAGACTGGAATATCGTAAGGTGATGACTAGTGCTAGAGTTTTGAAGCTAATAATTCTTTTTTCTATTTGTGGTAGAAATGTTTCATTTGACCATATATTCGTTTCATATAATTCTGATTTGAAATAAATCAAAATTATTTTGCATTTAAATTATGAGCGGAGGGAAAAACATATTGATTTTACAGTGATGTGTGTTTTTTTGTGTCCGGGTACACTTTTTTCCAGTAGAAAAAATGCTCTGATCATCAACTCCAATAGGGTTTTTTTTGTAGAAAATTGAATCCAGTTGATACTTTCAGGAAGTCAAACATTCAAATTGAAAATTCTCAGTATTTTTTTAAAATATTCGGTAAAAACTAAAATACCAACTAACATTTGTCAAAATTGTACCAAAAATGTAGAATCTCAACTTCGTTTTCCCATCGTACACAATGATTTATCATTGAATTAAAATTTAACACATCCATTACAGTACTTTTTAAAGGTTCAGAAGGTATATAGTCGACGATGAATATATTCGACTCTTACTGTACTCCGACTTTTTAGTAATTATAAAATGCTATTCAACGTTTTCTGTTAAATAAATGTTTTGATATTTTTTTTGTAGTTTCAGCTGAACTTAATGGATATCTGAACGTAATTTATTAATAACATATTATGTGCTCTTACTTTTTTGTAGTATAATTTTATATTACAATATTATTATTTGGGCGTTGTAGTCCTTTTTTTATCTAAATATTACAATATTATAGTTTAGGACGTTGTTTAAGTGTTCTTAAATAGTAGATATTTTCATAATACCTATATATTTTAAAATTTATATTAGTAAAAATACTGCAAATTATTAGTTAATAGTAGACGGAATAATAAATAATGGGTTTAAAATTAAACATAAATTTAGAATTTAGAACTTTAACTTTCTATTTTTACTTAAGTCAAATTTAATGCCAATAGAGATTTAATTATATGTAATTCATTTATTCATTGTATGATAAACTGTTATATTTGAAGAAGTTAATTTTACAGATAAAAATGATAATTAGGTATAATATGGGATTACCATTAACATGTGATAATAATATTTGTATTTGTTTAACACTCTTAAATTTTATATTTAAATTGGGTTATTTAATTATTGTGACAGTGGTAACTGTAATTATTTAATAAAAACGATCGAACTATGTTAATTATATATACAACATATTAAACAGAGAGACCTACAAATTTTCCGTTGGAACAGCATCAGTGTTTAATATTTTCATAGATAATATAATATTACTTGCAATAGACATTCAAAATTATAAATCACTCTGTAATTTTTGTTTTTTGTTTCTAGGTTTAAATCGTACATATAAATAAAATAAAATATTTACTTTCGAAACGATAAACTAAAATATTTATTTTATATAGGCATCTATTATTATTGTATACTAATCGATTCCATCATTATAATAATAAAACACCGGTAGGGTATTTCTTTTATTTCAAAAGTACCAACGTTATATTCTACATCGAGATTATTCCGACTAGTCATGCGTTTGTTGTTCGTATATAATATATACTATACATGTATTTATTTGAAATAATTTACATTGGCAGAAAGTTAGCTTATATTAACCGTACCGAATAGTCTGCATATAATAGTTCATTGATATTAAGCCACTATTGCGTCAAACGAAATAGGTAGATCTGTTCAATTGAATTGTATACATATTCACAATGTTTGTGTTTCGTATACAAATTAATGATCAACAGTTACGTTAATTAACTCGTCAATCAGAGGTTTCGGAGCAGAGTGAACTATATATACATTTTAACTTATGGATAGTAAAACGAGATGGGGTAGAAGTCATTGGTAATGTTGAATGGAAAAATACTTTGCCTCTCGGGTATGTTATATATTTTTATTTCCAGCTATAATAATAATAATAA